>JAVQJD010094843.1:0-54113 GCA_036023655.1 Nannoperca australis | reverse complement strand
ATGGTGGTGAATAAGTGTGACTTTTCATGGAAAACACAAAATTGTTTGGGTGACCCCAAACTTTTGAACGGTAGTGTATATATATATATATATATATATATATATATATATATATATATAAAATAATATTTAGACTGTATTGTATTTTCTATGGGTTGTCCATACAAAAGCCTTAATCCACATGTTAAGCCAATGTCCATGAGGCAAAGGTTCTTGACTATTACTGTCATCATCAAACACCAAAAGGCCACCTTTTGTCTGTCTTACAGGCTGTTTTTCTTCTCAGTGTTCTGCCTCTGCCTATATTTACTCTGTCACTTGGCCCCCAATGTGTATCTGCTTCAGTGGTCCAGAGACGTACGCAGTACACACATAAGCTAGCCAGTGATGACACTAATGGAGTGTTTAGTCAGGAGGACATAGACTTATTAACCAGTTGAGAGAATGGGCTGGATGGTAATCAAATAAAATGGAGATAAGTTAATAAGCTGTATGTGCAGTGGAGTAAGCTACACAGGGTTTATCTTGACTGACATGGCACTTGTATGCTGCTACTCATTGAGACATGAGCAAAGTCCTTTCAACATGGTTAAGTGGCAACAGTAAAGCATGGGTGTGTGGATTCAACTCTAATGCTGTTTTACATATCACATTGTTCATAGAAATATAAACACACATGAATATCTTTAACTTGATGCTACAAAATTCTTTCTGTCTCTTGCTGTCTTCCCTGTTCTTGTTAGCACTTCAATGGCCCAATATGACTCAGTCCCCCTTTTGCTTAATCCCAAAACAAGATTGTGCAGCTGCTTCATCCTGCTTTCATACTGACCACATAGATGATCCAGAACAAGAGGGGAATGGGAGGAGGAAGGATGGAATGAAGATAGAATAAGGCAGGGGTGAGGTATTAGAGCACAGAAATTGTAAAGAAAGGTAGGGACCTAGTGTCTAAGAGAGGGGTTGGGTGAATGGGGGAAGGAGCAAGAAGAGAATGAGGAAGGCTGATTAAGTGGGGCCCATACGAGGGAGGCAGAGGAGAGAAAGGCAGCGGACGGGGCCCTATAGGGGGTAAATTTGAATCAGTAGCGCTCTAAAGCCTTCGTATCCCTGCCCCCCTCATCTCTCCCACATATCCATCATGTTAATATACCTACAGCGTGGCCCTCTGGGTAATATATCTTTGACCTGTGATTACGCTAACAGCTTATTGTTTGCACACTGAACAATCCCATTATGTCGGCGATCTGTTTACATACAGCCTTGCTGTTTAGATTAGCATGGTGTGTGTGTGTATGTGTGTGTGTGTGTGTGTGTGCTTGTGTGTGTAGGAGAAAAAGAGCAATGATGTGCCTCTATGCGTTTGTGTGCACTTTCACAGTTTTTTTATATGAACATGTGCATCTATGCATGTTTACATACATGTACTGACCCCGGTCAGGGTCATTGCCAGATAGAAGCTCACATGCTGCCGGACTATCGAGGCAGAACAACACAGTACTCGCGTTGAGATGCACAGAAAAACAAATCAACCTGTCACACATTGCCTGCAGCTGCGCAGAAATAGGGCTTTGTTTGACTTCTAAGTCAAAGTGGAAAGCCTTGAGGCTCAGAGAAGATCAGCACTTGCTCAATGTCTTGTTTCCTACCACACACAACGTCGCATGTTTGAGTGACATCTTCATCCTTCCTGTATTTTAAATCTTCTTTAACTCATCACTGCTAAGTCATAAGTCTTAATTTCAAGTTTGTTTACGTGTTGACTGTAAATACTCTCATGTGATTCAGTGTACTCTGACAGTATTTGAATAATGAAGACTTCTTTTTACATTGGCTGCACAACAGGGCACTGAAGTAATCTACAGTACCTATATTCTGCTAAAATTAAATTTTTTCTTGGAATAGAATACAAGGTGCACTGGTGAGATTATGATCAGCTTCATTATTTTCAGCGAAAAAGGAAACGCACCTAACACCTAACTTCTCCCTACTTAACATCAGCTTTCACACGTGAGGTTTTGAGTGGAGCCATGTCCAAAGTGCAGCTGTTGTGGGCAGGCATTGAAGAGTTATTGGGACAGAAGGGTAACAAGTATTTAACCACAAGGCTGAACATCTGGTTGAGCTGAGGGCCATGCTCATTAACACAAAGTTAACCTCAGACAGGACGTGAGGTCATGACAGCCCAGAGAGCTGCATGACGGTGTAACGGTTTGAGGTCAAGGGGTTACTGAACTCTCCAAGGTGGCTGCCGGTCAGAAAAGAATATTCTAGGTGGACAGACCAGGAGAACGCTTGAATGTAAAGCTTAGAACAACCTTCAATTGCGATCTCTTATTTCTCAAATTTCTCCCGCGCCTCGCTGCCTTTCCCTGCTCTCCTCTGCTTCGCTCTCGGACTTCTCTGGCAGCTCGTAGACTCATTGAGATGTGCAAATCCCTTTGACATAGGATGAATAGACAGTTGCTGGCAGGATGCCCCATGCCACTTTGTGTGCTGCCACTTAATTGGAGCGCCCCAGTTTGCCTTCCCTCCTCTCTTCTCCTACCCACGCTCAGTGTGGCCAGGTTCTGTCTAACATCAAAGGCGAGGTTACTGTATGTTTCCCTTCAAAGAGTTTAAAACCATCAGCACTGCTGTTTGGCTGAAGAGGACCTTTCATAATAACAACGGGAGTGCTGAAACTATTTCTGTCATGTGGCTATACATTTTCTCAAAGCAAAGTAAAGAGATGTAAAGCAGACAAAGAGCTTGAATTGGTTTAGAGAGTCAATCCAGTGACTAGGCCTACCTGCACAACCTCTTCTATGAATAATGGTTCACGTTCCATCCTACAAGTCAGCATGCAAAGTACAGCATCTGAGACTATACATAGTGAATAATCTGTACATATATACAGCAACATATTTGAGTGAATGATTGTGCGTCTGTATGCATGCGCTTGTGTGTGTGTGTGAGTGTGTTTGTGTCAAAGTGAACAAGTGTTTGTCATGTTTTCCCCATTGCCATGTGCGTCTATCAGTAGCATTCAACGCGGGGGCGACACCCTCCTCATAAGGCTCTAGGGACATGCAGTGGAGGAGTGGACTGTGGGGATAGTAGGGGGCGGGGGCAGGGGGTCACTGATAAGTCATGATTTTCTGGATGCACAGCACACACACTGAGAGGTAGAGGATGCACGATGGTGGAGATAAGTTGTTCAACAACCTAGTATTTTCCCTGTTGTCCATGCAAAGGTTTTCTGTCTTCATCAGCGATGGGGTAACCTTTGAGGTTGTCTGTTCATTGGCTTGGCATATTTTCTGTCAGTCCATTTGGTTATCTTCATAGTCCATTGAGGATGGAGGTCAGAGTCCCCATGTCTCCGTTGCAATAAATGAGGTGTTCTCTTCCCCAATGTGTAGGCTCAGGTTCGGATCACTGTTTCAAACCATGCAAAGAAAAAAAGTGGCACTCTCAGGCTGACAGCAGCTTTGCTACAGCAGTTACAACCCCACACGTGGGGAGGGAGAGGGCAATTATTGCAACAGGAAAGAATAAATAGGTAGATATCTGGAGAAAATTGTCAATAATAATATAAAACAAAATATCAAACATGAAAATAATATTTAGATGTGCCCAGGTAGACTCATGGTTTGAGTAAATTGCCTGCTTTTCCTCTTAAGATTGTTTTCTGATTGATGATATTGAAGAAATTGCTGCCTTATAATCCTTGAAAGGCTGTCAAATAATAACATTACCTATAGCTATTGCCTTTATGCATCTATTCAAATACATAGGAAAAGGGTCCAGATTACAGGGACTACTGTCTACTATCGGAAAACAAGTTCAAGTATTTAAACTTTTAAAAAGGTTGTCTGAAATATCCACATATTGAGATTTGTGATCTACTAGGGGAGTGGTAAATATACACTATAGTCTGTTCCATGCTGTTGTCTTCATTCATCTCTATTTACATGTACTAGTGTGGATATTGGAGAGGAAGACTAGGCCGTTATGTAACGAGAATAAGAAGAATAGGAAGTACAATTTTTACAGTCCAAATAACTCCAAAGAGAAATGATATTGGAAATGATAATTACATGTTCTCTGAGGAGGTAAGAAGAATACTGACTTTATATGGAAAATACTGAACCATGTGTACTCTATCCACAGTCATGAAGGTTTATGTTGGCGAGAGCAACTTGGTATGTTTCCTATATTAGGAATAAGAATAGGGTTTTATTATGATCTATTTACAGAAGCATGCATCAATGATCTTCCCACCAAAGAGAAAATAGTCCTTCCAATGTATTTATCTGCCATTTTCAACCATCTCATGTGTATGAGTCTGTCTGTTTTGTTTATTGTTGTTGTTGTTGTTGTTGTTTTTCTTCTTTTTTTTGTGTTTTGTAGAAAAAAGCTGGAGGTAAAATATCAAGGAGGGAAATTGGGTTGTAAGACGCTTTCAAGAATTTCACTGTAGGGATTTTGAGGGATTTCAGCAGGACTTGTCTGTTGTTCTTCAGTGAAGTCATTTTTGAATGTTGTGCTTTGTAGGTGTCTTCGTGCGATTGGTCAGCCGCTCTGATGTCATCCTTGCTCAGTTCTTAGGTTGCCTGTGAACAAAGAGAGAAAGACAGAGGGAAAAGAAGAGAGGGACAAGAAAAGAAAAAAATAAGTCATTAAAGTGTGATTCAGACCACAATTCTCACACACTTTAGTGAAGTGCTTCCATGCGCGGGTGCACACACACATAAAGTGCACCATGAGGCCGTGAGTGAAGTCCACATTGTGAGCAATACAGGACCCTTGTCTGAGCTTTGTCCCTCTGTCCAGGGTTTATGGTGAGACATAGCGAGTCACAGTCACTGTATTTGGGGGGTGGGGTTGGCTCTGCTGTCACTGGTGCCAGTGTAAAAACAAAGGCAGAGTGACCACCCTGTGAGCGTGCATGGCAAGCCCACTTGGCTGAGATTCATAGTGACAGTGGTGTCAGCATGGGGGGTGACTCTTTAATCAGCTTCAATTAAGGCCAAGGAGAGATGAGCAAATTCAGCGTGGATGAGTCTACTCCATGTCTACTTCCCTCTACGTTACTTAATCTTGTCATGTTTTACTCCATTAAAACACAAAAATACTGTGTTTTACTCCGATTTTGTGTCTTGAAATGCACAAAGTTTGGTGAGGCCCCTCAGCAGCAGCACTGTGTAACGATGATTCATGTAGCCAGAAGGAGCGGTTTGTGGGTGGGCCATTAGACTCAGAGACTACAGTAGAATTCCGCTGCTATCTACTGGAGATCCAATTACATGACCCTACTGTAAAGGTGCCTAGCCTGCACCCATTATAAATCACCATAAACAAACCAAGTATTGACATTGCATTGCATACCGTTACAGGTCCACTCACGCCTGTAAAATCTGAAGTTATTATGTATGTTGTATACATCCAATTTGAGATGGTGTTATTTATTAACTAAGATATTAAAATGTTATTAACCTACCACAATTTTATTCCCAGAGACATAGATATCAAAGTGTTGATGAAAGATACAGTCAGGACTATAATTTTATTCCTACCATTAAAACAGTATTGAGAACAGTTATTTCCAATATTACTCTTATTTGTGGTATCATCATCACAGACACATATATATTTAAATATATACAGTGGCTCCTCTCTCTGTTTGCCTTCCACCCATTACAGCACAAATCACCGCAAGCTATATGTCTGTTTTGTCCACCTTTTACACAGCAGTGAGCCATGTTCTATGAGCTAATATCCTCACAACTGAGATCACAGCCATTGCCCCAGGGCATGCTACATCCACTCTCGGAGAACAGCAACAGTCAAGACTCCAGCTCTTCAAGACTGAATGTGGTCCCAGGGTGTGTGATAACAGAGTATGTGATGGGAATGCAGGGCCATTTGGACATCCAAAGCCAGGTGTTAGCACTTCAGCTCACTGCCTCATCAATAATTGACAGAGGCAAACCAATCAGAACAATTTGCTCCCCACAGCGAAGTGCTAGAGCAGCCTAACACCGGTGAATCATTAATGAGGCAATTAGCTGAAATGGTTAGACGGTTAGCCCTCACTGGCAGCGCTCCTGTGACGTTACTGCCACGGCTCTCCTTATACAGGAGCTGCGTATGATGGAGTGATGTGCAGGCCAACGCAAGCTGAGGGAGAGAAAAAGTGGAATCACAGGGCAGCGCTTGGAGACGGAGTCGAGCCTCCTTGAGGCTGGAGTGTAACTTGTGTCAGTGATGCCAGCTCTCCATCTGTTGACCACTGCTCAGAGGGCCAATAATGGGAACAAACCCAATTGGCCATTACCATGGGAGATTGACCTTTATTGGTTGTTGTTACCATTGCAGAGACCAACGGAAGCCGTCTCCCGGGTGATTCAAGTGTGGGAGACAGCCTTTATGGACATGGATAAAATCGACCTCAGTGACATCACTCAAACATGGGGGAAGCAACAACAACAACAGCAAAGATGGAGTTTGCCTTTGAAGAGCAGGGATTGTGGATTGTTGTTTGAGAGGAAAATCAAAGCCCCAAGGGAGCTGCTCACAAAGCCTCATCGATTGACCATATTGGAACCATTTCATAGTTTATCGATGCTCCTCTGCCTGCTCTCTCAGCCCTGGGTCCAGTGCAGGCTCAATTAAACCAGAAACCTTGATGTCAGGAACAAAAAATGCAACCACTATATGCTGCACGGATTATTCCCAAACACACACTCCTGCACACTCCTTTCTAAAGTAAATAGTTTACACACTGTCCATTTTGTTTTGGTCAGATGCAATTAAAATTATGTTGTTTAGAATTCCTCATTTACAGCTTTTCTCTGCAAAAAAGAGACGGTATGTCCCTTTAATTTTACAGCTTCCCAATCCTCCTAATGCATTTTCAGTTTCAATATATCTTTGTGATGGAAGGATTTGGAATGAGAGTGACAAAGCGACAGCAAGGGAGAGAGAGAAGAGAGGAGGGGGAGACATCCGTACTAAACTCTTAATGTTCATTGATGTAGTATAACCTTGTATGCAGGTTTTCATTTTAAACAAAGACTATAGAATTAGATCTCAATAAAGTATACTGTATACTATACATTCACTGGATTCAAGCTCAACTCAATCTCACCAAAATAACTCAGAGTACTTTGTACCAACTGGAAATGATAGACAGAAAAGTCCTAAACTGCTATGCTGGATTATTACTGTCAATTTCACTTTTAGTATGCATGCTGGGTTTAATAAGTCTGTTATTGTTTTTTATAATGTGAACGTACTAAACACAGTTTGAATTTGTGTAAATTAAAGAATGTGAATGGGACAAAGGGGTGTGATGACAACTTCAAGAAGGATGAAGGATAAACAAGCTCCTCATGTGCGAAATCTCAGGCCTCCACGGCATGATGGCCTGCTATGAAGAATAGTTACCCATCCATGCTTTACATTTACAGATTTCTTTACGGATCTAAAGCCTTGTGTCTGAAGAACAGACAATTTATAGTGGAAAAAACACCTTTCTCCAGCCACCTATTGTAGCTAATAACCACATTCAACAGTAAGTAAGTGCATGACCTTTCATTAATACACTCCTGTCAAATTAGTTATGATGACTATTTTATTTTAGAGAGTGGGAGATAAAGCAATTTGCAGAAAGAAGAAAATAGCTCCAGTGATGTGCTTCATTATTTGCCCCCATTTTAACACTCTTGGGCTTGATTTCCAAGTCTGAAAGATTCCCTCTGGTGTATTGATAAGTTACGCTTTCCAAAGCAATCACTTTGGGAAATAATTTTGTATGGCAATGGCAGAGTTATACATGACATAGATAATGGTTGTCATCTAAATTAATTTGATAATCATAAATTTAAATGTGTTTTTATCCCAAACTGTGTTAATTCAAAGTGTTCATCTCAACCTGAGATTGTAAGAACAATTACAGCTGCAGTGAGAATCTAATTTCCTAAACCACCACTTTGTAAGCATTTGTAAGAGTGGGAGAGTTGTCAATTCATATAGCCACTGTAACAGGTTTTAAGCCTGGTTATCTAATCGGTCAAAAATAATAAAAGTATTAAAACACAATTTTAATAAAACTGACCTGCAATCACTCCAACCCTCTATCAGGCTTTTTCAAATGTAATCTTTGATTTAATAATCTATTTTTTTTAGCTTATTTCAGCTTATTTCAGTGTTTTTTTAAACTCGGTTTAAACATAGGAATCATTCTTCAGTTTCCAATTGACTAAACGGATTAGGATCAAAACATTTTGATTGTGTGATTTTGCTCTTTTCAGGCAACATTGAAGATGGATGAAATAGATCCCCTTTAAAAAAAACAACCTTTTATTATTAATGAAAATGAGAGATTTTCAAAGTATGTTTGTGTCTGTGCTCTGAGAATTATTGGTTAAAAAAAGAATAGAAGTAATTGATTAGTAGATGCACCAACCTGTGTTGCTGATATTGACACACAGATATTGTAGACAGATAGTCTGTGTTTAATGATTGCCATTCACCTTTATAGCCCTCTCAGGATGCCATCCTCAATAAATATTTGCAAACAGGAAATTTGCAGGATGACTTGAGAGAGTCATAAACCTGGCACCTATGTGTTTTGAGATTAACATGTAATTAAAATAGTAAATCAATATTTATTAAGCAATAGTACAAAATAAATGAGCAATGTAATCAGGTCATATAATGAGTAACTGGATGGAGGAGGGACCTTGAAAGTAACATTCTGCAATGCAAAGATGTATACAGCTTAGATATCTACAAAATTACGTTAATAAAAATTGATTAGACATACTGTAAATCACTTGGTGCGCACACACACGCACATACACACATACATGTACTGCAAACAGATAAGCACATTCACATCTGCAGGTACAGAAACCTCACCTCACCCTGAGACCCCGTTCATTTCCAAACCACGCTTTTTAATGTGGAGTCTACATTTTTTCATTTACTCACCACAGCTTTCCCACAATATAAGACATACATGCTTACAGAAGCTACGACTCCAGAGAGAAAACACCTGAAAACACCCTCCACCACCAGCACGCCTTACATAGCACAAAGAGAGGCAAAGAGGCCCCACTGTCCATACTTTCCAGCATCTACTGGAGTATAAAAAAAGAAGATGTTAAAAGCTTAATGGACTGCTCTTCTTATTGTTTAAAAATTGCTTGACATACAAATGGCTGAAGCAAACATTGGTTGGCCTCAATTATGCATTGAAAATAAAGTTATGAGCTAGTGGCTGAATTATTGATGCTGGCACCAGGAACAAGAGTATGTTGGCAATGTGTCACTGCTTTTTTTGCTGATGCTTCATCTTGTATTGATAATTTTTCATCTAAAAAGCCCATGAAGTCTTGATCTGTGAAAGATGGAAAAACACACCATGAGTATTGGAAATCTAATGCAATATTACTGGAAGAGGAAAACAGATAACATAACACTGAGTAACATAATGGTAAAAAAAAAAATGTAGCTTTGACACAGGATGTAAAGACCGCCTGTTCTTACATTAATGCCAATATTTCTCAACAGTATGTCCGTATAATGCATGTGTGAATATAAAATAGGGCAAAAAAGCACTGAGGCTCTCGGTCTTGGGCCTGTCCCGTATGGCTGACACACTTCCTGAGATGCAAATTCTTGTGTTTCATCTGCCGATAGCCTCTCTCTATTGTATTTTTGTCTCAGTTAACTGCTCTCTCTCTCTCTCTCTCTCTCTCTCTCTCTCTCTCTCTCTCTCTCTCACTCACACCACACATGTGCACACAAGCATCGGCATGTGCAGAGCAAGACAAAAGAAACTTGTAATATTAACAATATTTTTGCAGTATTAAAGGCATAAATCAAAAGTAATTGTGACTTAATGTGATTCTTTTTGTTCTATTTGGACGTTTCTTCAGAACTTACTACTTCTATTTAACATCAGCAGACATGAAGTAAAAAAGCGACAGAAAACAGAAACAAAGCAAAATAAAAATAGTTGTGTATGAACTCTCTTCACTGTTCTGCAAAATGAAAAATGAAAATGCTAGTCTCCAGCAAGGTTAGTTGGGCAGATGTCAGTGACTGAGAGACGTGAAAAGTGTCCTTACTTTGGAGTCAAGTGTGACTCTTCAGGGAGTAGTGTGCTGTAGCTTGCCTAACGAACTCTCTGTTAGTCATCCTTCTGTAAGGTCACCATCTCTCTTTTCACCTCAAAGGGAAGCGCATTGTGGCAGAAACTCTAAAACACTAATCCATACTCTATGCACACACGACCCAGAATGATCACTATTAGGTAGAGATAATTATTACGTATCATGATAGACTTCAGCGATCCACTTATAAAACTGCTGTGGAAATTCCCTATTAACATTGGTAGTGCGTCAGGGAGTACTCATCTCTTATCTCTGTGGATATTTTGAGTTATTCTGGAGAGCCAGTTCACCAGGGTAAATTTACTGTCAGTGTCATAGTGGAGACACAGATTACCCAATCAGATCCTGTGTTTATAGACCAAGCCACAATGAGAGCGGCACCGCACCCATTTAGTGTTTCACAATCTGCGGCCGTTTAGCAGTCTCGGCACAGCCACACACACTGTGAAGTGAATGTCTTGAATTTGGTTTTATCTGTGTCCTTTTTCGGTTGTGTTTTAATTTCTTATTTCAGTGCAAACTGAAGTGCCATTTTATCATTCTCTACTGAGATGTAGTGCATTACAAGCTTGTTTAATGAGATTTCAAACATATACATGTACATATTTTATACAAACAAGTTGTTAAAAATAAAGTCAGTCAATAATGCTTTCTTCTCTTTTCTTTTTTCTTTTAAAGTCTTTAAAAATATTCTGCATGATTATGGAGATGAATATTCTGAACATTTTTATTTCTTTGCAAATTTTTTTCAAAAAACACTTTCTGGAGTTATATGAATACATGGAAATTATTTTAAATTTAGAAGAGTTGAACAGAGGATTCCTTTGTTTATACTTTGGTTCTGACAAAAGTACTCTAGCTGTTTAAAAGAAAAGAGACTTGAGATGCAGCTGACATTTTCAGGAGGCATCAGGAAAAGCTCAATGAATCATATGTCAGTGTTAAAACACAGAAGGGTTGAGAGAGGTTGACAAAGACATGGAGATCAAAAGAAAAATACAGAAGTGAAACTCAGCCATAAAATGAGTGTGTGTGAAATTTCTCACGAGGCATTATGACTGGTCTCAGCCTGCGGCCGAGTTTAGGCCACTCACAATCAAACATTTAGAATATCTCACCAAGCAGCACTCACAGTTGCTTCGGTGCTACAGGGAAGAGGATGTTGTAGTGGATGTTTGAGTCAAACAACCAGCCTCAGTTTCACATGCCCACCTCTCTAGTCTACTTTTGGATGTGCAGCACAACCTTAAAAAAACTGCATGTGAATATATTCTCTGCTCTGTGTCACTTTCGTGCTGCCATGACTCAACTTCTGTCATGCTTCGGTCTTTCATCTCCGTAACTGTGCCTGCTGAGATACTCTTACTTTTACTTCCGATAAATGACTGATTTTATGTTTAACTGGCAGTCAGAGGCCACTGTTAACCTTTCCACACCTCCGCAGCAGTGTGTTTTTCTCCTCATCTGTGAGGTGTGAGATGTGTGCTTGTACAGAGCCGCCCACTCTCTTCCCTTCCAGGGTCCCATAACGTTAGCCTGTGGAGGAGCCGCTCAGGAGATCAATACCCATCAGACTGCTAAAATAAATACATTTATCACACCGTGATGCTTGCCACACCAAGTCACTACAGCATGTTCCATCTGATTGGAGGCAGAATGGTGGCTCACCCATCAGCTATAGAAGTCTAACTCTTTAAAGAAAAAAAAAGAAAAAAAAAAAGGTCACATAACACATGGATTGTCATTTTCAATGGTGTTGAGCAAGAAGATGACAGACTTCTGCTCAAAAAGAACAATACTTTTTACTGTGTGCTTCGTCTCTTGCTGTGGGTTGAGCAAGCTCCCTGGGTTTTAAAATCTCAACCGAGGAAAATGTTCCTTCTGTCCTCCCTCTGCTGCAGATAAAGAACAGGCGTTTGAGTAATTATGGTGCATTATCGCCAAGGAACGTTTCATTGCTACATTTTAAGCTGTGTAGTGAGCGGTGACAAACGAACGACCATTTTAATTTCTATCAGGAGGAAAAACACATGGCTGGAGCCAATGAAGTCAGCTCTCTCATTCTGCCACTGACTGAGACCATCTGGACCAAATAAAGTTTTTCCCTTTGAATCAACAGCTGTTGGAAATTACACAGGAACACTCTTTCTCTATATATCAGTCTTTTTTTTCCTGCACTCCAACCATGTTTGTTTTATGGTTTTAGTTTAGTGCCAGATTTGATCAGTGCTCACAGAACAAAAGAAAATAAAGCAGGACTCTTTAAATGCACCTGTTTCCCCACATTTCTTCTTCTTTTCTTTTTTCATCATTCGCTCTGTATCTTTCCCCCTCTTACCCTACCCTCTCTGTGGTGGTGATCGAAGGTCTGACCACGTCTGTCAATCTGTCAGTGGCTGACAGTTTTACAACACACGCAGTACACTGATGGGTCCCATCACTCACGTAACGATTGCCGTCCACACCGAAATCAAAAGACAAGAGCGAATGGGAGGGTTGGAGAGGATTAAAGAAGCGAAAGTAAAGACTGTTGAGTGAAAATAACGCCTGTGTGTCAAACAGAGACACAGAGGAAAAAAGAGGCAATTTAATCTCAGTTTCATCTATGAAACTGTATTACTGTATAGTCTTTTTTTCTTCTTCTAGAATTTCAAGAGTTTTTTAACTTAGAGGTAGATTTTCCCCTCTGTGCTGCAGAGATGGAATCACCGTGGTTTTCTTTTTCCACTGGCCAGAGAAGAATTTGTTCCACTCTGTTGGCAGACATGGTTTTTTAACACTTAAGACCAACTCACAAAAATATTTTTGACTATTGTTTTGTTTTTTGTTTTTTACCCTAATCCATCACCACCACTTGTGTGTTTTGAGCAACATGATCTATGTTAAGAATCGCCTATGCATTCTGAACAGCTTTTTGTATTAGTGAATCACTGATCAAACATAAACTGTGAAGCTTGATGCTGTTGTCACATAAAGCTGTTCATTCATACTGCAACTAAGATGGCGAATATAATCATTCTGTCCACGGATGCACATGTTAATGGTTATTTTTAATGGCGTTTTTTCCACCTGCTAGTTGACAGCAGACTGACGGGAAACACGAAAAAAAAGGTTCCTGTCGGACCTGACAACACATGTCCTAGACGGCTGGGTCAGCAGGAAGCCACAAGTATGCACATTTGAGCCTGGAGTTTTACTTACACTTGAGCCAATTTTAGGTTATAAATGCCCTGATGGTTTTAGGTAGTTGTTTGACTAAAACATGTTTAAAATGTTTAGAACATTCTGATGAGTCAATGTTTTAATTAAATCAGTTCAGTTTCTACTTGTGGACTAAATGGGTTGAGATCTGCTTTCAACATTAGTTTGACACTTGACAGCGGTGGAGATTAATTAAAAGAAACCATGCTATAAATTGAACTACAGCACAGGCAGTAGTCTCTCCAGGGACCCAGGGGAGGAAAGTCCTAAGCGTTCCCCAGAAAGCAGGAGGCAAAAGCTGCCCAGAGGAGAGAGGCAAACGAGCCAGTCTGTCTGTTTACGGGGAACGGCAGCAGAAGCATTCTGCCACCCCACACTGTCATATGGGAGCCAGGCTCCCACAAACACATGCTTAATGACTCGATTTATTCACCCCGTCACTATATCTTCATCTTTGCCTCCCTGTTTTCTCTAATGGTCTTGCCCATATGCACTTCCAGTTTTCCATCCCCATTGGTATATTGAAGTTATGGGCACATGGCTAACAACTTACCTAGTTTCTGTGGAGTGTGGAGGAGCATGCATGTAACCGACAATACATCAGACAGAACTGTGACCTGTGTGCCATGTCCCCACTACAATCTTAGGGCAGGGGTAGTTCCCAGTGAAGGGGTCATAATAGGGGTCGGTTGTGTTTTGAGCGGCTGTGTGATGCGTGTCAGTGACATCTGGGGCAACATTGCCAAGGCATCGATCAGACTGTAGCTCTGGAAGGTCTCTCAAAAGCTTTATTCTTAAATCTATGCTGACAGGCGATGACATGATGGAGACGGGGCAGCTGAATTGATTGTGTCCTCTCTCTCCTTTCACTCTCCCGTCCGCACTCCCACTTCCCTCGGCCCCTCTCTTCTCTCTCATCTCTTTGTCCCATTACTCTCTGCCTTCCATCTCTTCTTCCTCCTCCCCACTGCCTCCTTTTTTTCTCCCTCTTTTCTCTACTCATCGCCTGGATGTGTCGAGCACAAGATGTCAGATTATTTCCCAGCAGACACTGCGCTGTGTGACAGAGGACTGGAGCTGTATATCACTGGATGACACTTCTTCTGCCTTCCCCCCTCTCCGCAGACAACATCAAATATCACCAGGCCTTTTTGATCACTTAAAAGGCTTGTATTAGGAGAGGAGCCGGAGCTTAAACAAAAGCAAACAAAGTGTTTCATCTGTCATGTTTGTCACTGCGCCATATGTGGGGCGTAACAGCTTTTCTATCAGAGAGGTGGTAAACCACACAGTATCATACATTATGGGACTCCAAAAACAGCTCTGCTCAAACACTCTGAGATGTCAAAAGAGGCAACATGGCCATTCTTCAGTAACTTTTATTTTACGTGTGTGTTAATCATGTAATTTCTTTATGTTATATGAAGCAGACAAATCTTTTGAAAAACTACATTTAAACTTAACTTGTAATGGCAGAACATAGAGCATAAAACAATGATAAAATCCCGTCAGCGTTCAGATTTTTTATGTTCACTAAAACTGGGCTTCAGTCCATACCTTGTAATTCTAATTGAATGCACTGAGGGCTTTGGCATGGGTGGGGTCGGCCCAATATCCAGGCCAACCGCTCAGCATATTGTTTCTATGGCACCTGTCCCCCCAGATTAATAACTCCAAGGTCTGCGCTGGCAAAGCATGCGTGGATACCACAAATTACAATACTAATTCAGGACTAGGGATTTATACACCAGCCTCTCCCAGGATTTATGGCAAAGAGGGCAAGAGAGCAGGAGAAAGAGAGAGAGAGAGGAAGAGAGACTAATAATGCTAGGAAAAGTGATTAGCTCAATGGGAGAAATTGTGTGTTTGTAGTCCTGCGATTATTATTGTGTTTCTTATCACATAATGAGTTTGAACAATGCAGTTAATGGTATTATTGGCGGGCCACCAGAAACGGGGGTGTATATAAGCTTGATAGCACTTTTTCATCAATAAATCACTCCAGTGCACATGGCAATATTTAAATCTATGTTATTAAAATTGTTGGAACAACACTATCAGATTTATGTTTTGTTATTTTACTATGGATTGATTATCATCATCACAGGCATATCTGATTTGCGTGGAGGCAGCTGGAGCGTGGTTGGTTTAATCCATTTTGATTGCTCTGCAGAGGAATGCCACTGCTTTGCTTGAATGGACAGCTACTTGCCGTGTACCTCTGATGATTGGCTCAGAAAGGAAATAGACCAAATGTTTTTTTCTTTCTTTCTTCTGCTCCCCCATATTTGTTAGCATTTGCTTCTACCACAAGCATATGTTAACGTGTTGTAAAAACCTTAAAAAATCTCCATTCTCTGTTTTGGTCTGAAAAAAAGAGAATACAGTATATCGGCTATTATTACCACCTCTTTTACTATATTGAAGGTAATTTATCTTGGTAAGACTTGAGACACAGGGAGTCTTTATAATCATTATTAGTTTGATGAAAGCATTATGAATCATTACCCAAAAAATCCAAAAGCTAATTGTATTCAGTTGAAGAAGACAAATAAAAAAGAGCTGCACAAAAGGCACACTGAATTGTCCAAGTAATTTCAGTTGCATTAAAACAGAGACGGAGACGGTGGGAAGAAAATGTCTTAAACCCGAGAAACACAACAACCAAATAGAAGGAGCAGGAGTGTGACCACTATACAGACACATACTCTGCTCTCTGTTTACAAAGTAGGCTGAAGTGACTCTAATTATAATCAGTTTGTTTATTCTGTCCCATGATTAATGTATAAATGTAGGTAGTCTGGACATTGAGGAAAGAGATCAGTCTCAGCACAGAGAGGCATTCAAGTACGTCCACTCACCGATACGGCAACAGAATTACCGCCTCTCAGAACTGTGACAGCCCTGAAATTACAATTGAGTTTCACTCTTTCTGGCTTTTACACCTACCTCCTTCTCCTTCCTTGTTCTCCCTCCCTCTCCAACGCTCTCTTCCTCCTCCTCTCTCTCTCTGACGGCTCAATAACAGGTGCCATGCTAAGAGAGCTGTTACAGCTGTCCCTGAGTGGTTGTGTCAGCAGCAGTGTTAGGGTTGAGCTTTCCAACCTGCTCACTATGCAGAAAAAAGGAAAAAGAGAAGGAGGGGAAAAAGTCTCTCTGGTCCCCAAATGATGCCCGCTGGGAGCCATCGTGCGCTAAATTTCGCAGGGTGGTTTTCCCCTGTTTTCTGTCTTGTGGCCCCCGGACTCCGATTTACAGACAGAGCCATATTGGGCCTTTCTGCATGGTGGGGCCCAAGCAGCTGTGTTCAGCAGAAAAAAAATGACAACAACAAAATAAAAAAATAAATAAAGAAATCAACAAACGCATAAGAAAAGCTTATTTCTTTGCAAATGCTCGAATAAGGACTTTTTGTGTGCCATCTGCAGAAAATGAACTGCATAGTCGGACCTTGATTGCAGTTTGGCCTGACTGTTCAAAAAAGCCCTAACTGTTGTGGAAAATCCACTGAAGTGATGGAAATCCTCCCATATGCATCAAAACAAATTCATAAAAGTTTTTGTGTGCCTTCTTTGACTTGAAGAGCCAATTTACTACGTGCGACTCAGCTGATACTGATATCGCCTGCCTTTAACACAAACAAGGCGATCTGTCATCATGATTGCTCGTCTTTAACTCGTCTTTAAGCACACTCCTTAAGATTTGAGAGGTTCTTGGCAAAATCTATGCAAATTAAGCTGCTTTATGAAAAGACGCATCACTGTGCATGACGCCTGAAGCGGGCAATAATCACAGACGGATTGTGTGCAAACAAGAGATGCTAAGCACCTCAAACCTCTGCAAGCAACGGAAACACACAGAGAGAAACACCACAGGGTAAAAGAGATAAGTCAAACAGTTGATTGCTCAATTTCTTTCGCCGACGAGGAAAACAGACACATTCCATATTATGGTTACCTTTAAAACTTTCTAATTTGGTGCTTTTACTCTTGAAGAAACGTGCATAATTTAACATTTAGACAAACTGCTACAAACACTATGAATGGGGACAAAAGAAGACAAAGTCAAATGACCAAGATCAGGCTTTTGATCTGTCACAAGCACACTAGAATATGAACTCGACATCTCAGCATAATTTATAAGCCTTTCTTTTTGAGGAGAGGAGGGGTAAAGATATGTTAGCCTATAGGTAATCTAAATTTAGCTTCCATACCATCACGGGGCGTTTCATTTTACGCACACAAAAAAAATGATAAATTTCAAAGGTGACCTGATGGGTTTCATTACAGCTGATTGATCGGCTTATGTGAAGGTGTCACTAAATGGACAGAGGAGACATAGTACACCTTCAGCATCCTACATAGGACATATAGGCCATCTCACCACAGCACTTATATACAGTAAGCCAGTGATGTATAGTTCATCTGAATGATGTGTCTGCAGGTTTCTTGATGCTTGCTCTTCTGAAATATTTGATGTTGAACATTGACATTTCAGGGTTGCTGAATGCTCTTGTTTTGCTACCTCCAATTCAAACGATTAAAAGTTACAAATTATCTTCACGAATGCAACTAATTAAAGCAATCAGAATCAGAAAAACTTAATTGTCATATACAACGCAATGGCAATTTGATGTGGCAAGTAAAAGCAAAGTAAAAACATTCATACATACGCCATTAAAACAGCATACAATTACTGCTGATATGTTCTACTTTCATGCCAACAATTATTATTATCATATTTCACAACTCAATTAAATTATTTTCACTAAACCATGACCTACTGGCTTTAGAACTCTCTACCTTAAATGCCTACATAAAAACAAAACTATGAAAAATTATGAATTCAAAAATACTAAAAATGTTATTTAAAGCTGTTATGTATTAGACAGTAAAGTTAGTTGAGGTTATTTAGAGCAGATTTAGCATTTCTAATTAACACTCCAGTTAGTAGAATAAATGAACTCATAGAAAAACATCCCTTCTTTTACACTTAGGAATGACAGTGAAAGTTCCAGAGCAGCTATTTTTATGGATGTCTCTGCACCCTTTGCCAATGTTTGGGAACAAAGCAGAGATCTGTGAATCTCTCATATGAACTAGTAAATAACCCCTGCAATTCATCATAACAACAAGAAGGAAATGTCAAGGGTACAGGAGTCCCTTTTTTTTGTTGAGGTCACACACAAAAAACAAACAGTAACACGCATGCAAAACACACACACGCACACACACACACACACACACAAACATTTGCATGCTGCATTGTGACCACACTGCGCTACATAGAAGTTGAGGCATTGACAAATCACTAAGACCTGAAAGTGGGGCCGGGGTGGGACTAATTGAAATGAACTTTAGAAAAGGGGGGACACCTAATTAAACATGAACTTTCTATCCTGTGTTTGTGTTGACATCATGGGGCCTAAATTTAAGCTCATCTTTGTTTGGCCAAACCTGGCGATGCAGGCAAAAGAATACTGCATATGAACACTGAGATGGAATAAGGTCATCACTTTTCCTCTGTGGAAACATATTTTTCCTTGTCTCAAGTCACTTGCGACACTTTTCTGGAGTGTGTGAGGGGCCCATTCATTATCTACCGCTTTTCCTCAGAGAGACTGTAGCGCATTTGGTATCGTGTTTATCTGTGATGGTTTGAGACAGCTATCATGAGTGGTGCGTTCACTGGCATACATATAGCACGTTCTCATGCACCTGTGCGTGTGGGTGTGAGTGTGGGTGTTGGGTGGAGGATAGATGGGTGTGTGCATACATGCATTTGTTTGTTGGTGTTTATTGTCTGTTCTATTTTCTGTATTACTTAGTCGGGGACACGGCCCAGTGCAGGAGCTGTGAAGGTTCCCAGTAACAGGCTAATTCCTCAGTGGCTGTTTAGAGTGTCTCCAGCAGTGCTAAGTGTTCTCCTCTCTCTGCCTGATCAGAAAACAGGACCACTTTAGTCAGTTTGTTTAAGGTCCCCCGAGAAGGCTCTCATATCCTCCCACTACTCACCCGTTCCTTTTCCCTGCTATGTCTCTCTCACACTCACACACACACACACACACACATACACTTGCAGTGCCACTTTCACGCACCCTAATCTACACGGCATATTAAATAGATAGAACTTGACATGTGTGGATCAATCAATCTTTTTTTTTTGTTTGTTTCTGAATATTTTATCCTTATTTTTCTTATTATGTTAAGCTTTTATTTTGAGTAAATACAAGGTTTGTAATGGTACAGTTACTGACGCTTGATTTTCTTCAAAAGAAAGCATACAATATAAGGAGCTATACACCAATGCACCAATAGAGAAATATTCAGAAGTATAATATGAATCCTCAAAAAGAAACTATTTGAGACTGCATTTGATGCAAAGCTTTGAATAAGCACTATGCGTGTTTGTGAATCTAAGCAATCTAAGCATGAGGTTAGGTTTTGAACAGACTGAAGCTAAAATGTATGCTGAGGATAAATGTTTATGTGGGGTATATTAAACAATACATAAAACAATGCATACACCTTTTCTTTTTTTTTACTCACTAAATTATACTCAACAGGTGCTCCTTTTCCATAAATTATCAATCAAAATATATACCTGGACAAATTCTTCTACTTGTTTGCCTGTCTTCCTGCTTTTGCTGCATAACTTCATAAAGAAACAGTAACATTAAGGATATCAGATGTATGCTCACTGCCAGACATGACTGCGGCCTTTCATCCCACAGTGTGGACCTGACTCATAAATTCTTATTAATGAAAAATTGTTCACATCAGAGCGCAATGAATATCATCAAGGTGTTAAAGGTGCTGTTTAAGAAGTAGGTTTAATGAATTGCATGTGTTTATACTTCGTTTCTCCGCCTTAAAATTGAATTTGATACCATCCGACTCATTGCGTGGGACGTGTGTGTACATGTATATGATAAGTTCACCCCATTTCACCCGTCTCTATATAGCGATGTAAAATATAGTGCCCTCATTACAGCTCCCTTACACACACTCACGCTCCTTCATACGTGCACACAAACGTATTCACTCAATACAATAATTACGGGTGATTTAGCCACACTGTAGTAATACTCATATTCTCATAATCATATTTTATTTAATTCATTTATGATACTTGCAAAACAGATGTGTATTTTTCAAAATGCCTTTCAAGATTGGCAACTAAAACTGTATATTGTTTAAATGTGTTAAAGTGTAAATTCTGCATCCTTTTAGTAGGATTCAGAATAGCATATATTTGCAAGGGAAATTCTTTGCATAGAGAATTTATCCCACAACATGAAGACGAATTCTCTCTGTTTTCTATGTCCTGCTCTGTTCTGCTATCCTTGTGTAAAGGTGAAGTTTCCTCACAAGAGCTGACAAGTGTGAAATTACGATAGGAAGTGCTTCATACCCTGCCATTTACCTTCATTCATTACCACTTCACACACACACACACATACACACACACACACACACACACACACACACATATACACACTCCCTACAGCTTTCATAAACCAGGAGTCTAGGAAAATACCACATAGACAGTGCATGACAGTTTTGCCTTCGAAAGCCCTCAAACTTTGTTGGAGTCCTCAAAGGCATCAGCTTGCCTTTGGAGTGGTATTGAGTGTAGAGGTACAAAGGTATTGGAAAGGAGGTTGAAAGTAGAGATAGACTTACATGGATTATAGCTCATCTGTACCACTAGTCTCCAGCCCAGGAACTAGATCTATATGACGTTCAAAGGAGTGCTGGACCACAAAGATTTTCTTCCAAGAGGCAGGAAACAGGGCATGACATTATCCTCCGAGGGGACCTCTTATTCTCTCTCTTTTAATTCAAATAATTTAATTGCAAAGGACACTAAATTAGATACACAAAAATGCCTAATGTGTAGTATTATTACAAATAGTATAGTATATATATATAGTATATTATGGAACAGAATTAAAAATAAATTACACATCATTATATACACGGAAATTACTGCTAATCACAATGTCTTGAATAATGTGATATATACAGAATATAAGCTATAAATATCGTGTCATTTTGCACTCCAAATATGGAAGCAAGTTTCTCAGAATAAGAGAATAAATAAAAAATGTCATTCTGTGTCTCTCCTCCCTAGTTTATGTGGTATCTGAAGGTTATCCAGCTGACTCTGTGGCCAGAGGAACTGAGGAGACGCTGGGCGGTCATAAGTCTTTGTCTTTGAAGACTGCACGCTGTGTCCGTATCGCTGTTGCAGCGTAATTGATACAGGCTCACGCTGTTGAGCTTAACCGAGCCCCATCATGGCCTTACACTCAGATCTCTCACAGCTGTAGGGCTCAGAGTACTGAGCTCTCACAAACTCACACAAGCATGCGCAGGCACACACACACACACACACACACACAAATACATAACACCCAGCTGGCTTCTGGCGAGATCACAGCTAAAGAGATCCAGAGCGGAGCTGGTTAGACTAACACTAATGGAGATGAGCTGCCTGGTTAGCTCAATGGAAAATTGAGCAGAGTTGATGCTTATTTCATCACAGCAGTGGTCCGTTCCCCAGGGAATGCAACTTACACTGATTTTAAATCTTTCTGAAACGAAGATGGTGTTTGTGAGGACGTTGGTTTGCCCACTACAGAAAATGCATTACAAACAAGTGTTATAGTGTATAAAACTGCATGTGATAGATGCTTTTCTTCTAAGTAGCATGCACAAAGGATACATTTGTAAGGGCATGCTGTGCTCAATCAGTGTTCTTCCACTGACAAGGAGCTCTTCTCACTTGGCTCCTTAGTAGCAAGTGCATTAAATCATGTCACCAGCAGGTCCGGTGAAATCTGGGCCACACCTGAGTGCATATGTCTTGCCCGGCAGCACTGTAGCGTAGTAAAAACTACCAAGGATCACTGGCAAGCAGGAGGAGGTCCTCTGCTTTTATCCCTCCGTCTGACATTCTGTGACATTTAAGAAGTCGTTAAAGGTGTGAGCATGTGGAGTGAGAGAGCGTAGCTCCTCAGGCAGAGAAAAACCCTCAGCGCTGTCACCAAATAAAACCTTGTTGGACGAACTGATTATGCTGTCAGAAAAATCATAGCATTACATTACACTCTTCTGGAGAGATGTATTCACTGTGTTGCCAAATCATGTACGGTGGCGTGCGCTATAAAGACGCACGTGCCAGTGTAGTATTATAATACAGCCCTGTGGCCCATGTAGATAGGGGGATGCACTGCAATTATCAGATGGAGTCCATGTGTGTCCCGGACTGTTCTGATTGTGTTGCATTGTGGTCAGTGACACAAACACACAGGGTCCGCAGGAGATAAGAGTCTCCTCTTTTATGAGCCTCTTCCTCTCCACCAACAAACAGCTATTAAAGTGCGGCCAGATCTGGCTCCTGCTGGTGCGGCTGACAGCCAATGTCCTGCTAGTTGTCCATCTCTGGCATCCGTCTCCATAAAGGCCTTGCTGTAAAATGCCCTCCTGACCTACATCGTTAGGGGCCGACCCTGTCTTTACAGCGGTAAATGTTTGTTTTGGGGCAGTCCCCTGTTCTGAAGTAGCGATTAGCCTTTGGTAGAGAGAGGAGCCCTCAGGTTCAAAGCCCTTCCTCTACTGACAGGCTGTCAGCTCCAATACTAACAGAAAACACAGACAGAGAAATGCAGAGGCAGAGACTGGACAGTGATTACAAAGCCTTAGCTCTCTGCTCTGGGCCTTGTGCAGCTTCTCTGGAGGAAAGAAAACCCCACCATCCTCAACCGAATGTGTACAGGCACTACAGTGGGGAAGTGAAAAGACTATATCTACCAGAAAAGGTAGATTAACAGGGTTAACCAAGGCAGTACACCAGCATACACAATCCCTTAGCAGGTCTTATGGCTGTGATGGGTGTGCTGTTAAATAATAATAATCTCTACTAAAAAGTCATCACAGTGACATCTTTTCTCCCACAAACATCCCTAATTCAGTACCCTTGTGTAAATCCATTACTAACTCATAAAATGTTGTGAAATAAAACAAACTAGAGTGGTGATAAAGTGTCGTGGATGTTGGAATTATCTGACAATTGACAACAAACCAGGCTGATTTTGTTTTACCTGTTTGTTATAAAAGGTTAACTACTATCAAGTTAAGGGTAACTAGCTGTGTAGTAGGCAAATTTAAGATTTAAACAATGTAAAATCAGCTACAATAAACCATGAATATTTTATATAAGGTCAATCTTCCAATCTTCCTTGCAGTATTTTAAGTAGATGTCGTGGTTTTTAAAGTTCCACTACACTGCATGCTGTTTCCCCACTCCAAAAGTAATCAAACATTTAACCACTGTTGGGTGGGGTCGAAGAAAACATGCTTCTTACTAGTCATAAGTGAAACTGTGTTAAACTTTAGATCAGAAGTCATCAGTGCAACAATGCTGCTCTGCCATAAAAGATTGACGCTTGTTCATGTTGAGGCTTGTTTATACAATCACCCACAACCTTAACTGCAACCCTCTTTCTTTCCATCACACTTTTTGATGTCAAACAACACAGTTTTGCATCTTGTCTTCTTCACATAATGATCTCATGGCAGGAAACCTTTTGAGCAAATATGTACATTTTATGACAAGGTGCTCATTTCAGCCCAGGCTCGTAAATCCGTCATCTAAGCCTTTCCCCTTTACAACTTGTATCCAGGGACCTCACTCTCCTCTCCCCTTGTGCACAAAAGCCCCATGCCTGGTCCATGTAAATCTGTCTATGTGGTAAAAGTGAAAGTCAGCCAGGTCACAGTTAGACCTCTGCCCATCAATCTGAGACACACGGTCTCCACATAGGGAAGTCCTGACATTCCCACAATACACGCAGAGGTAATGGAGTCCCAAAGATGCCTGAGGGGACATAAGTAGCAGAGAAAAGAGACGGTGACAGAGTGACAAAAGCTTGCTACAGTTGGGTGCCTCCAGCCTCAGGTACAGGCCCAAAGAGGTTGCTCCAGTCCCAAATCCTTTGTGGTAACCAGTGCAGGTCTGTCCTCAGCCACATCCCTCATCACACGGGGAGGACAGGAGGGCTTTATGATAGATGTTTAAATGTTGACGGCTGGAGGTTTGGGGGTTTAAATAGGGAGCACATCTGTAATATCCTGTGTGGCCTCTCAACTGCTACAGTGTGCATTTAAAATCTCTCACTCTGTCTCTCCCCTGTCTCCAGTATGACAGCCACAGGCCTACATGCTGCTCTGTGAGCAGGTACAGATCAATCTTAGCTTCTCTTCCCCACAAGACACATACATAACACAGAAGGCAGAGGAGGATCTTCATCCGCACATAAACATACTGAACAAGTACAGATTTAGTAGCATCTTTCTACATCATAAGCAGCTGCACACGACTGTACACAGTGCAACCACAACATGTAGACATAGTGGCAACACCAGTGAGCCCTTATCGGCATGCAGAAGAATGTATACATTCACATTATGTATTTAAGCGGGCATCAACAAACCTATGCAGTGACGTCTTTTGCAATAAATACATTTAGTCACTACAGTAAAGAACATAAAAAATGGAATATGGCCATTTTGAGAGCTCCCTTGGCTTTGTAGCCACTTTTGATGAATTATTCAAGTAGCACTTTAAATTATTTACATAAAGGTTATAGTGTAATGTTATGCAAAAAAAAAAAAAAAACCTAGCTGGCCTGTTAGTGTAGCACTGTTTTGAAGTTATGGGGTGACTTTTCTAACCCTCCCTGATATCATATGCTGTACTACAGGCTTTAGCTGTTGTCATGATATGGTTTTCATTACTGTAACTATCAGCACCTGGGAACACCATGGCTTCTTATAGAATGAGATGCACAATTTTCAGGAACATGAATTCAGTTTTTTTTCTTTCTGGGAATTCACTCCATCCACTCTGACCCGAACCTGTCTGGGCTGAAACCAAAACTAAACACAAAGACATCTGGTCCCTGTAATCCTCTTACAAGTGGCCCCCACACATAGTACTCAATGGCAGGTCTGTGGTGCATGTGACATTGTGACATGGCAATTAACTTATGTCCATTGATTATCCAAAAGCAGCTTACCCAAGCAAGGGTCAAGGAACAGACTTATACTCTAAGCTCTGAACAAGACAGGTCAAAGGGCAGTTATACACATCTGACCATGATAGTGTGAATCTGTGATGTGTATACTGTACATAAACGACTCCACACATGACAGTGTGTGTTTGTTTTTAAATAGATTTCAGAATTACTGCCCAAAAATAATGTTTTAGGTGATGAAGAGCTTAAGTGACACATTAGAATATTACCTATATGAACTTTTGCATGAATTCTAAACTAAATAATAAGGTTTATTTGTTTGTGCAAGCATACGGTAATATTCAAACTTTTCAAAAATACAAAGCAATGAATATACTTCTGAAATGGACTGATAAAAGATTGAATCACCATGCTATCCTGAAGGATGATACAACTTTACGATGCTTGCAAAAATACCAATGTACATAATCTCTGGGAAATCTCTGGGAAAGAAAGCAAGAGAGCATTTTCTCTTTCCCTTTATTTCTGTCTTTCTCTATATCAAGTAAAATATTTAAATGATTCATCCAAACTTAAAAACTCCCAAAGTAAAAGGTCTAATCATACAATCATAAATTTGTTAATATATTTGATGCAATGATTTATTACCAAAACATTTAATGCTTCATAAATGGGAGTTTCTCTGTAATGGCAATACTTATTATTTTGTTTAACTTTTTTCTTAGGGGTATTTCTTTTAGTATTTTGTGCACTTTTGTGCATCAATAAAAGTTGCTAACTAACACCTGTGCAGAACTATTCTGGCTTCTGCACTTTTGAGCTCATATGCCCATCAGTGGTTTTTCCCTGACTGAGCCAATCGACTACCCAGACACCTAAATGACAATCACAATAATATGATTATACATATTGGTGGCTTTTAAATCTATATTGGACTTAATGGCTCAAATTTTGATATATATACAGTATATTAATGCTTGAGATGCTGAGTAGTTGAGTGGCTAAGTCAAGGCATGTGTCTGTCATTTTGTCAGAGATTATGGTACCTATAACAACACTGTGCTACATAGTAGAGTTTCAAGAGTGAACATAAGGACACTCACCCCAATAATGCATCTATAGTCCCCTGGTATCTATAAAGCAAAAGTATGTTTGTTTCCTATGAAGAGCAGAAAAGTGAAGGGGAGAAGTTTGAGAGCCACAAGAAATCTCAGATGAGGGTCCTGAGGTAACCAAGAGGAAACTACAGTGTCCCTGCCGTGGTACACGACCCTGCTGTCATCACTCACAGGAACATCCTCCATCATCCAAGTTTGCATCTCATCGTTCTTAATTTATTACGTTTCACATGTTAAGTGTGCAAACCTCTAGGGTGCAATTTTAGCAGCAGCAAACTATCAACAAATCTTTGTTTCGCCCCTTGCGGAGCGCTTAGTAGAAGCGATAAAAGCTTTTTCAGAGAAACAGACTGGAACAATAGTGGGGACTATACTCTAAACGGCTTCCTGTTGCTCTGCAGCGCAAGATTGAGCACTGCTTCAGAAGAGCAGAGAGAGAGAGAGAGAGAGAGAGAGAGAGAGAGAGAGAGCGAGAGAAAGGCGTTTCATATCATGGGCACAGAGAGCTAAGCAAGGGATACAGAGTGAATGAAAGTGAGAGAGACACTTAAAACAAACAGCTTATTGACTCTGCCGGGGAGAGCTTGTGTGTGAAGTGAGAGCAGTGCAAAGATGCATGCGTGTTTACAGAGGCATGTCTTTAGTGTTCTACACAAGCCTCTCCCAGTCCTCTCAGCCACTTAGCACCCTGCCCAAGGGAACTCAAGTGGCTGTTGTCTCGGGTAAAAATACTAAAGAGCCACACACTTTGAAAATAAAGAACAGATCTGCGTTTTAGATGTATCTGTAGCCTTAAATTATAAAGGACAATACATATTTTCTGCACTGATTAGTGACTGCGCCATCATTGCAGTCATTTCACATATTCATAGAGGTTAAGACTTGCCGAGACTGTTCTCAGATGAAAAGATGAGAGGCAGAATCAGCTGTAAAGAACTGCTTAGATGATATGCAAACACTGCTTCATAGGACAAGGCAACTTTTTGCTCTTTGCATCTTTTTCAGTCAGGCTTTGAAAACTCAAAAGTAACTCAGGATTCACATTGCACCTCCGAGAATACACACCTCTGTGCTTTATGTGCAAATATGCACCACTGTCTCCTAAAAATGATGTTCATATTCAACTTATTTACATTAGCATGGACAGTTTATAAGAAATTGAATACTGGATGGATTTTGTATTTTTGAATATAACAAAATTGTCACTGTTTGTAAGAGTGTTTCGACCTGTTTTTAAGCATGATTTCAATTTGTGCCAGATAAAAACATTAGATCTGTGAGGACGGATGAAAATTGTAACATTTCCCAAATAAATACATGAAACAAACATAAATGCCATATTTCCGTCACATTTTCCTCAGGTTTTTCATTGTTGGAGTTTCACTAGTGCACTCGCCATCTCGTAAATGCATTTGGTAAAGCAAGTTAGTAGTGTACAAATCTATTTTCTAGGAGATGGAGTTGTTGAAATTTGATATGTATGGTATGAAGCTACACCACAAAGCTCTGACTTTTTTAGCAATCTAGACCCATGTAGCTACACAGTTCCTTACCTAATTATAGGTAGCAACAGTTAATGGCTGAAGGAGTGCTATTTTCTAACCTCCATCTCTCATCTCAAACTGACAGAGTGTCCCTGTGTAGGCACCCATAGCCTTGAAGCAGAATCCATGACAGGGCCTCACCCAGCTTAAATACGGGGTGTTTCTTATTAGCGCAGTGCCCAAGATAGGACAGTGAAGGCTGGATAGGTGAGAACTCCCTTAGGGGAAATAGGAAGGATAGATGACACTTTGGCTTTGACTCAGACCTATTTGGATTTAGCAGCACTTTGTCACTGTCTTGACTCGCAGACGTAAAAATGGAGCTGCCACAAAGGCTCTGCTCCACACAGCTAGTTAAGTAGAAAGCTCATGCACACACAAAAAAGAAGAAAAGAAAATATCAATGTAACTTTAATCACATCCAGACCTATACATGTAACTCTGGGCTTTAGTAATGGTAATCAGAAACAGAGTGGTCCCGTCAGGAGCCAATCCGCTCTCTGTTTTTCATTAAAATGCTGGCCACTACTTCTCACATCTCTGTGTGCATTTAAATAGTTAATGGACTGCCCATCCGTTTGGCTACTGTAAGCTGGGGGGCTGGAGGAGGCGAGGTGGAGCTCTTCAAAAGTTTCTCTATCAGATCAGAAGAGTGACTTTACAATCTTGCAATATTCAGGATGTGTTTAGAAACTCTATACCCTTTCCTGACTTTGAAGTTAAAGCAATACCAGATTTCATCCGTTTCTCTAAAAACCCTTAGTCTCTTTGACAAGTCAGTAATTGGGCACTAACATAAATACATACAGAACGTATTTTTATTTCATTACTTCTTGTTGTTTTTCTTCACTTGTTCAGAGCAGGAGCGGACCTCCATGTCCTAATGCCAGTTTTTCTTTGCGCAATGTGAGGAGCCATGAGTTGTGAAAAATGTGCTTGTCAGTCCACTCATCTTGCCAATTTGACTAGAAAAATTCAATGTGCTGACCAAGTCCTTTTTGCTTTTTCCTTCAACTAACCCAGCTGAAAATATGTCTGGTCATGTGTCCACTGACTGTGTTTAGAAGAAATACTGTTCATGGGGTCAGGTGAAGTGCGCAGGCACTGCAGAGATACAGTGTGTGAGGAAGGAGATCAGCAAAGGAGAGAAGGGTAACTCTATACAGGTCCAGGACCCCAGGTAGGAAGTCTGAATTCTTGCACGGAACCCATGCAGAGACTTAGTACAGGCAGCAGGCCCTCTTTGAAGGAAAGTATAAAATATTAAGGGAAAGTGGATACCTCTCTTGGCTTAATGCAGACACGAGTCAGGCCACACATAGGCTCATAAGATAAATACCAGTTTTCTCTCTTTCTCGCTCACTCTCTCTCTCTCTCTCTCTGTCTGTGTGCTAAGAAAAGGGTCATGGACCTTTGAGATACACAGACTTATCTGTCAAGTTTCTAAGCCAGCCCCACCTCTAGTTATTTCTCTTTATCTTATTCTTCATCTTAGAGTAACCAGATAAATCTTTGTTCTGTATACTTAAGTACATTACATGTAATAAATAAGAACTGATTCTGATGAAAAAGTTATGTTTAACTTTACAGTAGCCACAAAACGAGTGTTGTTACTGATTTTCAACCTTGTCTTCCCTCTGCTTGAATAAATGAAAGGATTGTTGCTATGTTAATTATTTAAATATATTGTTTATGCTATACAGTTTAGTGGTTATACTGCTTTGAACTAAAACAATCAATTGATTAGTAGTGAATTAGTCAATTAATAGAAAGAGAGAAGAAAGAATTGTGTAGATTGTGTGCCAGTTTTCGGACTGAGTTTACTTTCTCAACACGCAGAGCAAAAGAGAAAGATAGAATGAAAGCGCGAGAGAGAAACATATATATATATTTATATATATATATATAGAGAGAGAGAGAGAGAGAGAGAGAGAGAGAGAGCTTTATTCAGAATGCATCCATCAAATTGGTGCCACTGAGCTCTGGCTGCTTTTAACCCTACAGCTATCTACCCCTCTGTTTCCATCCATCCATCTCCCCTCCTCCTCTCTTTTGCAGGACTGCTCAAAGTTACTGATACACAGTATGCCAAGCCAGATGGTCAGGCACACGGTCGAAGCATGTACCATTCGGTTTCAACACCCCTCTAACAAACCCTCCTCCCAACTCCAGATGGCATGCCATGCCTGGTTCTAGTGCCACAGGGGGACTGCGACGGTATCGGTGTGACTCAAGTCCCTTGGGTCATGGTCCATGTGCATGTGTGTGTGGGTATGCGCATGTTAGCGTGTGTGCTTGTCCCTTAAGTGCTATTGTTTGGTTGTGTGTTTTAGAGAGTCCCAACAATCAAACGCTTGTGTATCGTGGGCTGCTGATATCTCCCCTTTGGTCAAATTTGACTGCTGTGGTTCAATATGGAGTTAATTCACTAATAATCCTCCCCACTGAGCCTCACTGTTTAAGTAAGTGATTTCAAAGGGGAAAATAGGCCCTGTGAAAACTTGCTGGAGGTATCACAATAAAGGACATAACATTTTCCTTTACTGACGTTTCTCTCACATTAGTCTGTCTAACAAAGAACAACTATGGCTGTAGTACATTTATAGTGCACAAGCATAGGCCGATATGGCAGAATTACTGACCAAACTCCCCTGGGGCCTGAGACCCAAAGGGGTCCCCAAAGGCCCCAGATTCACTGTGCATCAGTGGATCATTGTGTTTATACAAGCAGAAGTTGTGAATCTATGAATACCATCAACGGCTCATTCGCAGATTGCATCAGTTGACCTGCAATCAGTATCTAGTGACATCCACTATTGTTGGCTTTGCTACAATCGAAGGTTAATTTATGGCTACATGAATTCTCTGTACTTTTTCTGTTTGGGGAAATTTGACTAATGCATATTTATTTGGGAATATGCACCATTTAACCACTAAATCAATAAAAATTACACTGTGCCTTGTGGGGCTCTACATTATTATCAGGTATTTGAAGCCCTGTTCTGCAAAGGGGCCGTGGGCCAAAATCTAGTCACGAGGCCCGTTCCTTTCGTCTTCGTATTTATTTAGAAAATATGTCAAAACAATCATATTTGTGATTGTAGAGCATACTTCAACATAGACTGCTTGATTCTGGGGCCCAGGGTAAAATTTTATTTGCTGGGGCACAATATATTTTTATCCCATGTCAGCCTATAATTCAGCTTTGCACATATTGTGAAGAAACACATGAGCTTTAGCATTACATGAAAAGGAAGCACACCAAAGGAGCTGCACTGTAGAGTATGAGCTTATTGTTAAAATAACAAGGACGACTGTCTTCTGCCGTGTGTATCCTCCTTATTCACCCTGCAAATGTCGAGAGGCTTTGAAAAGCAGTAAAAAGGGAAAACAGAGGAAGAACTTTGCCTCTGATCTGGGGAATTTTTCTACTGATCACCCTTCTAAATTAAAAAGCGGTTATGAATAATCCTCGCTGGAGACTCTACTTAAATTAATGCCTCAATTAGATTGGGAACATTAAAGGTAGTAATGATTCCACTCCTCTGTATTGTAATTTAAGGCCTGCTTGCTCTTCCTTGGAAAAGCAGCTCTTTGCAGTGAATGTATTAGAGTAGATTAATGAGGGGAGGATATGGAGGTGACTAGCAGTGAGAGCCAGGCCACTCTGCATCCTCTCTTCTCACACACCCTTAATGGCGTGGAAAGAGGAGGTTTATCAATCATGCCGTCTTTGTCAATCAGAGATTGCAGGATACTTTTGCCAAAAGTTTTGTAAGTGTAACTTAACAACTGTCCAAAATGCCAACTGGGCAAAAGAACAACATATAATAAAAAATGTTTTCAGTTTCATCTGGGCAAGGGCACAATTCAGTCAGGACCATCACCTCTCCATGATGCTGTGAGTCACTCCACGGCTCCACCTGAGCGCTGGGGTGGGGTTGTAACGATCGCTGCGTGTAAGTGATCCATCCCTAATCGATCCAGACTGTCAGCATGGACTAGACATTCACCTCTGCCTGTTATCTCTATCTGTAGGGAAGCCTGCCTCAGTCACGGCTTTGACCACAGCCTAACCCAGCTGGTCAGCTCCAGTCACAACCTACTATAGCGGAAATGAGTCACCAATGACTTCTAGTCAGGTTCTTGTGGGTTCAGCTCTGGGTCTAAAATCGGGTTTAACTTTGGTGAAATGAACAGCGGAGGGATGTCAGCTGGCTTATATTGCATTAATAGGTTAAATCTATGGTGACCTTATTTTTTGTGAAGCGGTGTGATAATTGGAAGTCCTGCACAACACTGGGGATTACCATGTTTATCCTCCCATAATCCCCATAAACATTAAGACACAACAAGCTACATGCTGATTAGCTTCAGGCAGGACAAATCAATCAGCGAGAGATAAATAGCCCTCTGACTTTCTATCCACATGAAAGACAGGTAAGGAAAGGTATCTCGCTGCTCAGGACTTTCTGTGGCTTTGCCACCTTGGCAGACACCATAAAAAATGTATGAATAACCCCTCACTAGTTAACGTCTTCAACTGAGCCAAGTCACACTTACAACAATAAATCTTTATAATACTGCATTTTTCAGTGATATTTTGGATGAGGGATGTAACTTTAAATTAAAGTGTTTTTTGTATGCGAGTAATTCAAATAAGTAGTCAATTATTTCCATAACTCCTAGTTGACAATCAAAAGTGTAAACATTTATCACATGCCCCAGGCTTGTGGGTAGGATGGCTCCTTTGGCAGACAGGAGGCCATTTTGCCATGCTGCATATTTGCCTATTCAGACGGGGAATGGGCAGAACCCCTCAAGCAGAACATATTCAGGGGTGCGTTTTGAGGACTTCATGTTTGCAAATGACTTGCAGGTACACACATAAAACCCCCTACCTGCTCTCGATAAAGAGACTTGTTGAAACCCAGACAAGTGCAGCTGCTCTGCGACTCTAACCAGATGCAGGATGGAGGAGACAGGTTGTGTGAGGAGATGGAAGTAAGAAGGGGGGGCAGGCATACGCTCTCTCCTTGTCCGTGCGACGCAATGATAAGGAGACACTAGAGCTTGTTTACATGCGGCAATGGGAAAACAAATTGAAAATTCCTGCCGGGACGCAGATGCATATCAAAACAGGATTATTTTAGAAATAATCGCCCATGCCACAAACTGTCACCAGCTAATCTCCACTTTGTTAGAATTCAAATTACTTTCCCATGTTTACATTGCCATTACTGCAAGGGCAGGGACTAGGGACTCTATGGGCGCCTATTTGCACAAGAGTAGCAATAAAAAAACAGATAAAAAAAACTTTCCATAAATATTCCAGACCAGAGAGAATGCTCAGGTCCTGTTGGTGCAATAGGAATATTGAATAGGAGAAGCTTTTGGAATAATGGAGAGTGAAAGGCCCAGCTATAAAGCAGAGGCAGCAGACAGATTGAAATTTTGATGGTCTCTCAGACTGAGGGTAAGATAGACTGGCAAAGGAAAGAACTAATGAGAAGTGGTCAAAAAACTGCTGGGATAGCCTCTGCTGCCCTCCACCTGGCCAAGCTATGTCAGGCTCAGCAGGGTTGAGCCAAGCAACTCTGGACTTGGCTAAGAAGAATAGAAGTGCATTAAGTTTGAACTCTGTCGGAGGCAGAGGCGTCTCTTGTCTCTGGATCAGGTTGCCAGTGTTTATCACTTCTAGCTGTGCTGGCACTGAGGGCAGACACACTATCCCTTATCCAAGGCTGTCAGTCAACGGGCAGAGCCATCTCACACATAGCAGCCCGGAGCATCAGCCTGCTTCAGCACTGGAGGGAGCCATGGAAAAACACACAAGGCTTATTGCCCCATATCCAACCGATCAATGGGGCTTGTCCTTAAGTGAGAACGGAAGTGCAAACCTATGCGAAGCAGTTCTCATGTGTCAGGAACCCTGCCAAGTCATTACGATGTTAATTCTTAATATGTAGGTAAAACAAAATAAATACAAATTTACACATATCATACTGAATTGAATTGAAAATAAAAAGCCTGTTCAACCTGTGCATTGTGAATGTCAGAAATCTGATTTCAGGAGACAAGCTTGTGAGCCTGCAGAGACAAGTAGTCCCATTTTAAGCAGCATTAAAGACACAGTCAGTCTGCTTGTTTCTCTAAAACTCATTTCTCGTGGTCACAGTCTCTGTGCTAGCCTATTTGTTGCTTTGCCGTGCTGTCGTAGAGGTTGGCCTTATGGTTCCCAGAAGGATAGGGGACGTGTCTTGTGGTGAAAACCACACTGTGTGACAGACACAGAGGAGACATGAGGAAGGCAGTTCTCATCCATGTTCACTGCAGCAGTGGTCACATCAAAGACTATTAAATAGTTTTCCTTTTGTTCTCCAAAGGCTCTGGCATTTTTATTCTAAAATTCTGCACACATTTACAAACAAATTCATTTACTAATTACGCTTTCACATTGTAAAAATAGTGTAGTTTTTGATTCCCAAATATTGCGATGGGTGACCAAACACATATTGATGGAGTTAACCCAGAGCGTTCAGTTCACAATGTGGGCCTGTTCCTGTGTAGCACCAAGTCTGTGGTGGTGACTCGAATCTACGGCTTTGCTGTGACTTTGCTCTTATGTTCCCAGCCCTTGCCTGAGGCGGCAAACGGCTTTGCACACTAAGGGAGAGAGGAGAGGGGGTGTGGTGTGGGATGGGAGGGGGGAGCAGACAGAGGTAGGTTAGATTAGGTTTGACAGGGTAATGCTTTGAAAAGGGGCCTGTTAGATGATTTATTCTCAAACACCTTTCCATAATGGGCTGGTGCGTGTTTCTATTAAGGTTGATGGAGACAGTGCTACGCTCACTTTCTTAGACACTCAGTGCCGTGCTGTCTGTCCCTCCTTCATATCTTCAGTCTCTTCATCTTTTTTACATATCTCAACTACTCTCCCTTATGCACTCCCACAGAGATGCACACATGCAAGTTCTCACCACTCCTCCTCCTCCTCCCCTTTACTTTCTTTAACATTACTCACTCATCAAAGATTCCCAACAGATAATTTGTCAGTTCGTTCAACTTTGGATCTGTAACAGCAGAACAGACACGCAACATCATAACTCAGGAGACAGAGCTTTGCTGGAGCTTGCGTCTTCTGTCCTCAGACTCAGCATGAGACTTAGCGCCTACTAGCTGTGTGTGACGGCTGCTGTAATTAAGCCAAAAGAGGCCTGTCTTTTTAAATGTTTTACTTTGTCGTCTCACCTTTCAGTTGCTGGTCTGCAGCGCTTCGTGTGGGAGTGTAGTGGTTTAGAGAACACCAGAAATGGAGGAGGATGGAGGAGACAGTCAAATAGAAAACATCTCTGAAAGGGTGAATGAAAGAGGATGGTTATACCGCAGATAGACTCCAGAAGCGATCGAAACCTTAAACTGTTTGTTTAATCTAAATGGGAAGAGGAGTGCAATACAAAGCATACAACCCCATACTGCAAACATAAATTATATATAGCGCAGTGAAACCAAAATCAATTTGTCTTCTAATATCATTCCTTTTTATTGTTCTGTTTTTTATTTTTACTTTACTATGCTATCCTCCTCCATTGAAGGTATTTGCCAAGTGACTGTGTTGCAGTATATGTCCCTGCTCTGTGTATTTTCATTCGTTTTACCTGCTTTTGTAACCATCTCTGAGGCCATGAGTACAGAGCATGACTTCCTGTGACTGGGGCAAGCCAGGCTGATAGCAGTGGTTTCAGTTAAGTAGGGTCAAAGTTGACATAGGAACATTAGTGTGGCCAGTGAGAAAGAGCTGGCACTGGTTGGACAAACCAAACAGGAAGCAGTGTTTCACTCTGTGAGGCTGACAGAGATATGAGTATAGAGAACTACGATGGGGTTAAGGTAAGATATGGATGCCTGCTCTAAGTCATGGCAGGAAGGAACAGAAATAGATACAGTTCTTTCCGCACTGCTGGGAAGGTGCAGCTCATATCGGACAATCACGTTACCGAGATGAACAAACACAACTGTAAGACAAGAAATTAGACATTCAAGAGTACATTTTAGACTTTTAGAGTAAGTAAGTAATCTTAACACGTCTTTGAATAAAAACTGGATATAAATAAACTTGTGTTAAAGGTGATCACAGATATCCTTTTCTCTACAACCTGTGTCAGATCAGGTCCACCAGCAGTCAATACTGACCATCTGCTGTAATCTGAGGATTAAAGAAAACAGGGCAGAGCCTGTGGTCATACTTTATAGTGGTAATAATTCATTTTTTTCTGGCCGAGTTTATGTTTTTATTTTGCAGCCACTTGGCCAGTCTTCACTGTATCAATTGTTTTCTTCTCACTTCTGATTTTATTTACACACACTTGTGCGTCCCCTAATGTCACACACACACACAAAGGCTGACTTAACTGCATTCCATGCTAAAATGAACAGGATGCTTTATTTTCATTAGTACACAAGGCAGGAGGAGTGGGTTGTTCTCTTACGTGCTTCATGACAGCGTTGGTGTAGATGGTGTCAAAACAGCCTGCAATGTGTAGCCCACAAATACTACACTCCATCCTAATTCTCATGTATCAACATTTGTTTATGGGCCTGAAAACAGTACCTCCAAGGCAATTCAATACACCCGTTTTACCACTAATACATTTTTAGAAATGTCAAACAATATAACTGTAAATGCAACACCTTCCCAGTACACACACAAATGTACACAACAAATGCAGCATACCTACATAACTGGATGCATTAGTGTTTTGTCTCTAACAGCAGAAAGCCTGGGTCACTATGTACTGTTGCAATAAATCCAGTTAATTCATTGTCAGGACAGTTTGCTGAAAACTAACATTCATTATGTAAGCTCGCTCAGCGGAACATGTCAGCGGGCATTTTAGATGTTCGGAAGCTGTTAGTATTTTCGTTTGCACAGCAGCAGCAGTAGCTGCAGTCTCGCATTCCGGTGACTTTTCAGGTGGTGAGAAATGATAGGTTATCTGTGGCAACAGAAACTTCACTACCTAGCTCTCTCTCCCTTTTCTTGGCCCCCCACGGATGTAGGTTTGCGCCTGCAGGTGCGCACAAGGACACATACACAAAGTCAATCCAGCACTCACACACATTTGTAAACCTCAGTGTGACCACCTTTACCACAGTTTTTCTTTGGAACCCCCCTTCCTGCCCTCGCTGGTCTCAGGAGATGTAATAAGCTGTTCTTGCTCTTAAGTGTAATATTGAAATTAACTTTTCAAACCACTTATCACAGCTCCCCATGGTAATTTAACTAATAACCGTTTAAGTACAAGTGCTGTTTAACGGGACACCTTAAATAAAATGCTATTGTGTTTTAAAGAAGAGATCATAATCTGTAGAATTTCTAATCTCCAGGAAAAACCCACTGAATTGAAACTAGAATGTCAGGGACTCTGAAACAAATTTGTAATAATGCAAACACTAACACTAAGTACTACTGCACAATACGCGTAGATTGATCTACTTTTAAATAGACTTTTTATTTCAACCATGCTGAGCAGAGAGTGTGAGGAGCGTGACAGAGACAGAGAGAAGGGGGGGTGAGAAAGCGGGCAGAAAGGAGCATAAAGAGGAGGATAAAGCGTGTGTCTTGGTTGGCTTACACATTACTAGAAAATACGGCTAGAGCGGTCACAACCCCCATACTGTGTTCCTGAGGGAGGCAGAGTGTGATGATGATGAAACAACTGATGATTCACGCTTTACTGTCAGAGGTTGTAAAGAGAACGCTCGCTCACAAGCCTCAAAAAACAGCGTGCGATTGCACCATCGTGGCTGGCATTGACTCATATCTGCTCCACAGTGTCGCTCGGCCAGTTGCATTTAGTCATGACAACAGGGAGACACTGCGTTGTCGTTTTTAGATTAACACTGCTGCATGTTAGCATGACCCTAAAACAGAATTTCTTTCAACAGCCATTCTTCTTTTTTTCAGTTTAATCAGCATTGAAACTATGCAACTTTGTGTTTCTAATGTATGTATAAGTGTGTGTGTATCTGTGTACCTGCAAGTGTGTTTCTCAGTGCCTTCCCGTTGCAGATGGTGAAGTCTCTGTTCTCCATCAGTGGGATCTCAGTGGAAACAGATGCCCATGCAGGCCTGCGTGTGTGTTCCCATTGTGTCTAAACCTGTCGGTGCACCTCGAGTTGTCACTGTTTCCTCCTCAACCTGGTCCCATTAACTCCTTACCATGAGGATGTTGGGACAATGAGGATTACTCTATAAAACACTGTTAAACTTCCTGCCAAGTGGGCCATCTCCAGTCACAATGAATGCTTGGAAAACAGGGGCAAACACACACAGTAAAAAATCATTGGCCATGTTAAAACAATCCTCTGCCTAATGGTATCTGTTAGCGATGAAATGGGCAGGGTTTACCACCGATCCATGCAATGAGTTTGTAACTGTGGAAATTACAGTTTAATTTGTTACTTACACTGACTGTAATGGTCCTGACACGGTGAAACTACCCTTCTAGTATAACAAGCAGGGTAAATATTCCAAAATTATTTAGCGTGACTAATTGACTGTGGTACGTTTAAGCACAACATCCATGTCTTCTTTTTTTGTGGCCTTTACCCCACTCTATGAGCAGTGTCCTGAAGGCCTGAGGATAGTCTGTGTCTTTCAGGCCCAGTAGTATCTGTGTAAACACTGATACAGCTCTCCCAGAGCTTCCTCCTGTCATCCAAAGACCTGGCTGCTAAAATAAACTTTGACCCATCCGTCTGTCAGCGACATGCCACAGGTATGTGAAAAGCAGGAAATAATCTTCTCTTCTAGTGTGTCTGGCGTGCGTTTGTATCTGTATAAGACCACTTGTTTGTATTAAATAGTAGTGGCCCATTTATGTGACTTTGTAACGGTACAGTAAAAAAAGAGGGAGGTTTGGTAGTATGTGTAACTATCACTGCATTCATGACTCCAAGCTATAGTTGCTAATAGAAGAAACCCACTTTCACTCATGCTACTGTGACGGGGAAGATACTGCTCAGATAAGAATGAACTCTGACCAAACAGGCATCCTGTTGCTGTCCTCCCATGCTTTTCTAACACTAACCCAGGGAGCAGCTGAAGGCCTGGAAGCCTGTGTCTTTATGTTCCCCCTGGGCTCATAAAGCTGCCAGACCCAGGATGCAGTGTCTTCTCACTTCACCAACCACGTCACTGCCAGCTCCCTCCACATCAATAGAGTCTGCTCATGTCAAGTGAGGAGCTGGATGTTTGATGATTGTCTCTTGCATGCCGCTGGGTGTTAAGATAACAAAAGCAGGTCATTTCTAACCCTCTCACTCTGCAGCCCCCTTCTAGAAAGCCATTTACTATTAGTGATATTCTGTGACAGAGAGGGAGGGGAGGAGTGGAAAAGATGAGGAGGCTGAGGATACAAGATCATAAAAAGTTTTAAAAGTAGGCAGACAACAAAGGGTAATGTCCTTCTTAAATGTATTTTATTTTCCTATATGTGAGTCCCCCAGTGCCCACCTTTTACTTGCAATGACTCCCATGTCCTTTAAGCATGTCTTGTTGAGCTGAAACAGGAGAAAGTTTGATCTTCTTAGGGAACTATCTCAGTTAGAAAGGAGTGTGTTGAACATGCCAAGCACTCAAAAACTCCTCACAAACTCCTCCTAAGATGAAGTGCTGAATGCTTGAAGGCCACAAGAGTAGAGCCAAGAGCCCAGAAGAGACTCCCATGGACCAGGTTAAGTTACAGCACAACTGGGGACGGGCCTATTTACTTTCATCCCACACACACACACACACACAAATACATGCAGTGATGAATCGCATGCAAGCCTCACGACCGCAAACCAAATGCTTGAGTTTGGTTTTAATGAGTGTACCAGGTTCAAGCTTAAGCTGGAATGCAGTTGACTGACCAACTGAGTGGAGGATCATATTGATAGAGACCTGGATTGGGTTGCTCTCTAATTAGCAAGCAAGCCGACATGATCTTACACAGGTACTGTGTGTGTCCTCACTCTTGCCAGGTTATCAAATATACAATGTGCATCCAACATTTTGTGCCACAGGCACTTCCCAGAAAAATTGTTTTATATTTTCAGTGATTCCAGAGTTGTTTAATTAATTCAAGTAGAGCAAAATAAAAATAAAAATAAAAACAACCACATACTTCACTTGTGTATATTTATCTGGGCATCTGTGTGACTCACTGAGAGATAGAAAGACACCATAGAATACACACACGAGCCAGAGGGTCATGTGAGGGCCAGCGATTAGTTTTTATATGCTATCTATAATGGATATCACACTTGACACTTACACTACTCAAAAAGTAATGTAATTAGGCAAAAGACTTACCACATGGGGAATGTTGAAAACACAGTATAGGACACTGTAATAGCTTGTGATATGCTTGCACATCCATAACTACATGATATAAATATGATATTTTATTAAGCTATGATTTTATAAATCTTTATCAGGACTATCCTTGCACCTTCTAAAGGAACAAATGACGGCATACCACAGAGAAAAAATTAGGTTTTGAAAGGGGTTCTGTATGTACATGAAGGATGTCAAGGAAGGAAAGCAGATGCAGAGAGAGAAAGAGTGCAATTCAGAAAAACCCTGTATTCTGAGCCTGTGTTTGGCAGTCTGTGTGATCAATAAAAATAGCACGAAATGGGCTGTTATAAAATTGTCGAGAGTTGTAAATGATCCCCAAATACAAAAGTGGAAAATAAAAGTGCACAAACTCATACGCACAAGAAGAGACATGCAGCCAAACATACATTTCCAGTATATGCATATATCCACTGTGTACCCTCTCCCACCACCACCTTCAAACACACACACATCTGATTTCTGATTTCCTGAGCAATCAGAAATATTATTACTGACTTCTGTCTGGAAAACAAGAGAATGTGAACTCAACAAAATGTTCTTTTTTTAAGCAAATTACTTTTTTTTTTTAAAACAAAAAATACTTGGCAGGCACACACCCAAGTGAGCACGTATATTTTAAGAATGCATGCATGCACACACACACCACTGCTTAAAGCTGACCCAAGGCAATACTTTCCCTTCAATAATGCAAACAAACATCTTTATTGCTTTGTTTGGTGGATGGCATGATTTATGAGAAAAACTTCTGATCAGCAGTATTTCACTTGCCGTATACCGGAGGACAGTGAAAGGGGCTGACTGCAGGGGATAGGAGAAGGAGACACTGCAGCCTGGTACCTGAGACGGACATCCTGTACATGTTGCCCCTTGTGGTCATAAGCAGCACGTTCAATTGTAAAACTCATTAAATGTAAAGATATTTTACTATTGTTTATTTTATAATTATTCATTTTAAGTTTGTATCATTTTGTTTTTCAAATTCTCCTCTACCTCCCTGTTTAAACCCCTTCATTTATCCCAGGTAAGTCGAGAGAAGAAGATCCAATGATTATAGAGACTTATTGTATTATAACTCAGCCAAAGATTAAAGGGAGAAACGGGGGTGGAAGGATGAGGGAAGGCTAAAGTGCTGTGCTAGCATTTTATACACAAAGACTTTTTAATGCGTATGCATCCCACAATTCCTCTTCACAAATGGGTGCACCTTGAGCGAATATATTCCAAGATATCTTTCCAACTAACTTTTGAGGTAAAACAAAAAAGAAAAAAAAAAAGAAAAAGAAAAAAGCCTGAGTTGGATTCCGGCTGACAGCAGAGGAGCGTGTGTGTAACCACTGGATGCACTCACATAGCCAGAGTGCTCCCGGTGATGGTCGCTAACAGTAGCCGTGATTCGGCGGATATCACACAGACTGGCTAATGAGCATTAGCATTATAGCTAAGAGACGCACAGGTAAAAACACAGAGGAAGGAACCTCCTGAGGATATGTCTAACTTTTTAAATCCCCCTTTTTTCCTCTCCTTTATTTTCCCCCTACGGACCATTAGCCAGTAGATCCCTCCCACCTCCCCACTCCGCCGCCCTCCCTTTCTTTCTTTCTTTCTTTCTGCATGGTGCAATTAGCGCTCTCATTGAATATTGAAGGTATGAAGAAGAATGGGGCTTTTCAGCCGTTTCTCTTCCGCTAAGACCACATCTCCGCTGAGGGATGGCTGAAGGCTTCGACTAAATCAGGATGCTGAGCTACAGCAACAGCACTTAGAGCCAAACAATCACTGATCATTTATTTAGTCAGCCTTATTTATTCATCCCCGTTTGCTGTTGCTCAGAGCTGTGATTATTTCACTTACGATTATTCTCATGTGATTCTCGTTCCTTGAAGCAGACAACTGGTCTGAGCTTCTCAAATTAATGAGAATTCTTAAGCTCACTTTTGCCAATTCAGATGATTTTATCACATCTGATCATTCTAGGTGGAAAAATGAAAAACATCAATTGGGGCTAATTTTACTACAATCATAACTTTTGTTTTGTATCTACATTGCATTTGCACTGTACCATTATGATCTTATTTTGTGAAGAGTGTTGCTCTTGTGGTACAGAGAGCCTGCAGGGTGGATGTCATATCTCTGCTTTGTGTAGTTCAGAACAGAGAGAATAGCCCTACTGTACTCACTTGTGTTGCATGGATGTTTGCCTGAGGGCTGTATGGCAGGTTACTGGCAGAGGGGCCAGTGCAGATCTGCCAGTTGACTTTCTCAGGACCCAACACACCAGTCTGCCAGCAAAAAACACAAGCATTGTCTATAAACCCTCCATGCCCTATGGCCACATAATCAAACATGATCCCGATAAACAAAAGCCCGCTCCAGCCATGTATAAACATCCACACATGCAAACACACTGCATGAACACACACATGAAAACACATATGTGCTTTTTCCTACATCTCGCACATTTATGTGCACATGTTCTCAGAAATGCTAGATTACAACGTCTCATTCTCTCACAGTCTAATACCCGTACCCAGCTCACATTACATTCTATAAATACATTTACAGTCTTAACAGGATTCAGTATCAAGTTTGGTATGCTGCTGAACCCCACCACATGTTTGTTGTGGGGCAGATCTCCCAGGGCAAGGCTCTGCTGGGTAAGGATGGGTGACGTAGGGCGCATGCAACTAAATCTCTCTGAAAGTGTTTGGACTTGTCACTATGAGCTGTCCTGCTGGCTCTGTGGATTTGTGTGGCACATATCATTATTAATACACCGATTTGGCACTCTCTGCATCTACCCTTGTTTTTGATTCAATTTTTTAATTTATTTAATTATATGAAGGTGTTATTGTGAGTTAATTAAGCAAACGTTTGTTTACATTTTGAGAAAATGAAGTGATAGCAAGGTGTTAAGATTATGCTCTGATGTTTATGCAGCAGTACACGCACACACGTACATGCACACACACACACACACACACACACACACACACACACACACACACTCACACGCGCCCTCACACTGATAAAGGAAGGAACGTATTGCTTGAGTCTCCTACCACTTCCTTTCATATAGCCGTGCTCTGTGGTAAGAGTCATAATGCATAACATAAATGCACCAGAGATAGACAGAGATGCAAATACAGGAATCAAATACACACAGAGAGTCATTTCCAGGAAGTCACGTCTCAGTGCTGTGCAACTGGCCACAGGCAGCAGCAGACGACACTCATCACTCTCATTTCTTGACATTTGATTTGTCTTCTTATGCTTAGCAACACCTGCTGCAGAGAGCTTCAATTGACCACATTCAAATAACCACAGCAGTAACAAAGATATACATTGCAAAAGGAGGGAAAGAAATTGAAAGGAGACAGGTTGCAGCCAGAGAAGAGACTTGCTATGGGCAAGGGCCAGACCATCGTAGGAGACAGGCTCCAGCCTTCCCTTTCAGCTCCATCAATGTTTAATGCAGTGGGGTAGGGGAAGGGGCCGAGCCCGGGCTGCCACCCTAGAGGAGGTCAGCACTGGAGTTGTCTCGTCAGGCTTGAGGGAGACCACAGCGAGTGTGACAGGAGACAAGGTTCTGTCACAAAGGCGCCTAATGGGAGACACTCTATCAGAGGTCACACTTATAATTTAAAGCTTCACCACAGCAGGCCAAACATGTCTCCCAACTAAAACTCAATGGAAAAAACTCAAACTAAAACAAAAAACGAATTTGCATCAAGAACAAGGAATTTATATTGAACATATCTGCGAAATGTTCACTGCCAATGCAGAATGTTTATAGTAAACCTTTCTGCAAAACATTCACTGTCAACATTTTTTATTCACTTTTTCCCTACAATACTGATTCCTATCACATGATGAATAATGTTTTTATGGTTAAGTTTAAGCAGCTCTTCTTTCAAACTGTTCTTTAAGGTTAGGAAATATCATAGTCTTATATTTAAAAAGTAACTGCTGTATTAAAGCACAAAACGGAATGTGATAACCTTTTTAATACCACTAACAAAATACTTATTTTCCCCTAAACATAACCAATAGTTTTAGTTCTAAACATAACAACACATGAGACGCAGGACGGAAATCTTGGTCTCCTGTGTCTAAGCTCGACCATCCACCCTGACCTTCATTAATCCACTTACTGGACTGAAAAAAACAGGGCAAGTGAACATAATCCACTCATCTTCCTTTCACAACATATTTGGCAAAGCAAATTAGTAGTATATTGATTTATTTTGCATGAGACATGGTTGAGCATGGACTCTAATACTGGGTGATTCAAATATTGATGATTCCAAAGTGACTCAAAATCATATGTAAGGGAATATGAAACTGTTTCCCATCAACCTAAACTGCCATGACATACAGCACAGACGTACAGTATTTACCTTTTGGCAGGAAGTTGAGGGGATAGTACTGTGTTAGTGTGAGTTAATGCAAGGCTCACAAAGTTTTTGCCCCTCTGTGAGAGGACATCCTGCAATGATAAACACACAGCACCACCCATCCGTGGATGACCAGACACCTACTCTGTGATCAGAGCAGGAAAAGGTCTGCTTTCTCCAGGTCCACTCCAACTCAGTGGGATACACTTCTCTCACAATATGAAAAGCAAACGCACACAGAGAGGAAGCATCCCTGCACACATTTTAGAGCGCAGACACCTACAAGCTGTGATTACCTGGGCTAGAGTCTACCTTTTCTGTCATTGGGGCTATCAGCCGAAGGAGGGTCGGCATGTGTTTGGGGGGAAGGGATGACATAAACACAGTTACATAGCGACCTTCATCTGCTCTGTCTATGGAGTGGGATGTGGCTGTGGGTTGAGACAGATACAAAGGACAGAAGACAAGACTGCAGGCAAAAGTGGATAGGATGGATAAGCAGCAAGGTATAGACAGTGAAACACTCTTTTGTACTATACTCTCAAATTGTACTATATTTATAAAATTGCTTTTTTTGCATCAGTTTGGATTTATTTGTCAAACTAGCAGCGTCGACGGCACACCCAAAACGTCTGTCAACACACAAACATCCGACAATGTACATATTAGCATAGGCATGTGTCCTGAAGGGATGTCAAACCTGCGGCATCTGTGGTTGGCAGGCAGGGAAGGAGCGATGGAGAAAAGGAAAAGGAGAGGGAACGTGGGAAGAGGGAGGGAAAGTGCTGACTCTGACACCGTCCCTGTGTACCGCTAACACAGGAACCAATTAGCTGGGAGCCAGCTTCCGTTGCCTGCGCTGTTATAGGACCTCCTCTCTGAGTCCCCAGGGCTGACTGCAGCTTCAGGGCTATGGTGGCACATATACTGTATCCAGCAGACAAGCTATAGGAGAGACACAGATACTCAGCAGCCATGCTATGGACAGGGATGTGGTGTGGCCTTCCAGACAGAAAGGGATAAACAAGGGAGAGCAGACAGATACAGCAGGTCAAAGAGGTAAAGGGCGATGTTTACAGTAGCAGAGCTGTTTTAACACATATTCAAACAATGCATGGGATCGGGTGTGTTGTTTAATGACAACTGACCCATGTCACCCCATCCTTATATTAAATGTAACACATCTAAAACACCTCACAACCTCACACACCACACTCATTTCCTTTCACATAGCAAACCCTTTTCACAGTTTCCACAGACTCTGACTTGTCTTAAAATAAACCAGCAGCACTTCTTGTTAACTCACATTTCATCCTACCTTACAGTATAAATGCAAACACATAATATCATTCCCACCCACACAAATGACACGTTGATATCACACACGTGCACAAAAAAATACCCAAATACTCAGTCTTTCACATGCCCACACGTCTAAATACTGCCAAATTTTCACTCTTGCATATGTATACACACATCCTGCTCAAAGAGGGCACCAGGTGACGCAGTCTTTTTATGACAATTATTGATCCTCTGGAGTGCAGTAAAAACTATCCCCAGACAGACAACAAAAATAACTGTAACCATATAACAGCTTCCTGCCAGAGGAACAGATCCCACAGAGCGGCCACGTGACTGGACTATTCCTGGAGCATACTGTAGACCCCTAGCAGGCCCAGGGCACTGACCAGGCATACACTCACATACAGGACGAGGAGAGGAGAGGACATGAGAAGAGAGGAGAAGGTTATAGAAAAGTGTATGTTTAGACTTTGTCAGTTCTACTGGCTGAAAAATGAGCATTTCATGTATTTCTGTTCACTGAGAGGCTTTCAATTTGATTGTTTTTGAGCAGCTCCTCTCCCTCACCATATGGTGCTGCTCACTTTTAATTATGATAATATCAAAGTCTTTGTCTTGCATAGTCCATTTATGTAATAACATTTTCTCAATGCAGTACTCACGACGTAACCCCCCCCCCCCATACCCACACGTCTGCACATTTCCTCCAGTAGAGACATAACTTATCAAATCTATCCTCTTTGAAAACCTAAATAACTTTGAAGTATTACACTGACAAAACACAAAAGCAGAGCAAGCTGGATACAAGCCTTATTTCAAGTGTTAAAAATGTGCTATTGTATTCATTGCTCGGTGGTTGAATTTGTACTGTGGGAACAATGGACAAGATAAGTCAATATTTCTCACTCCGAACAATTTGGCTGTCGATAGGGAGGAATTACTGTTATAAAGCTGTCTTTGATTCTTCCACCCTGTCATTAATAGAGCTACCATAGCTAAAACACAGATCCTGGAAGGACGGCGAGTACCTGAGATGAATGAGATGACGACAGACAGACAGAGAAAGTGGTACAGTGGGATGTTAAACACTAAATACAGTACGCTGTATAACTAAGGCAGTGGTTCCCAACCTTTTTTCTTTTATGTATTCTCAGAGACCTATCAGATGGGCTTCAGTACCCTTTCATCATATCCCTTCCCTAGATGGAATGGTTTCATCTAGTTGTTCAAAAATACTTAACAGAAGAGAAAACACAGTTGCTTTGGTGGAATCTGTGGCTGCACGTGAATCCAAATAAGACATGGTGACCCGAGAATCGTCAGTGTATAGGTTTGGCTTCTTGTATCTTTTCTTCTTGTCTTAAGGTGTTGCTACTAATTAAGGTTGGTGGCTAACTGAGGCATTTCTTGTGGACCCCGACAAAGCTCAGAATAAATCTAAAGTAGTGGAATCAGCTCCCCACATCCATCAGAGAAACAACCTGTCTGGCCACTTTCAAGAAAAGTTGTTCCGGGAACACAACAGTACTTAAATTACACATTGTTTCTATAAAGTTTAGCATATTGTACGATATTATAGTGGGATTGTATTTTGGTTTGAATGTATTGTATTTGCTAATGTACAAAGATAATCTGTTCTTAGATTTAATGCTCCTTTTGATTCTGCCATTGGCAGCGATGTACTTACTTATAGCACTTGTGATTCATCACCAGCCCTTACAAGTTTGATGAGACATCTTGTTGTTTTCCATCATGGTTCAATGCACTTTATGTAAACCTCTTATTTGGAAGTCGCTTTGGATAAAAGCGTCTGCTGAATGCCTAAATGTAATGTAATGTAATGCAATGTAATGTAATGTAATGTAATGTAATGTATCAGAAGGTTGCCAGTTGGTTGTAATGGTATGGTGAACACACTCCAGTGGCTATTTGGAGAACAGGGAACACCAAGATCAGTAGGATTCATCCATCAAGAATATCCACACAAAATCCAAGCCATTGCAAATCTTGTGTGTACAATTTAGTTCATCTTTGAGGTGGTAGAGGAAGAAAGCTATTGTTATGAAGTGTCCGAAATGAAGAGAATTAATCTTCTAGACAAAAGGAAGGAAACATTCTTGTTTCATTTGTTGGGGGTACAAGTGGAAATTTCGGCTTCTCTGTGTTCAAGAAACGCTCATCGAGTGTCCATAATGGAAAGGGTTCACACAGTGGAGTGCAGCAATGTTCTTGGTTAATTTCATGGCAACCTGCTCATTACATTTTTTCATTTGTTTCAGTTTGAAAAGGGCTAAATTATTTGCTTCAGTAACTGGATACTGTAGTTTTTAACAGATATTAATTCAAAGGAGTAAGTCATTGATGTGTTTCTTAACAATTTATGGACAATAATTAAGATATTGCAGGTTTTGGATACACACACAATACTTGTTGGTAGGATACATTCATTGTTGGTTTGGGTATGCACATGGGATGTGTTGTAAAGAAGAAAAACACAACATATTGCCTGTGTTATCCTACAGCAATGTTTTAACAAACAGCATTTCTTCATTAGCTAATAGCTGCATCTCACAGTAAAGAAATGTTCTGGTTATTTCTTATGTCAAGCCAATGCCATATTACCACATCACATGCAATATACATAATAGAAACATTAATAAGACATCTTAGAACACATATATAGAAAACAAGATATTATCTGGGCGCAGGTTCTGTACTCTCCACGGCCTCTTTTACTGTGGTGATGGCATGCTGTTTGTCCAAACATTAAATGCTGCACCATATTAAAACTATAAATGTGTGCTCCAAACCAAATCTTTTTCAGGCTTGTCTCATCGTTGTGTTTGGTGTGTGGAGATTTCCTCATGGAATCACAGCAATCAGCGTATTTGCTCACAGAGGCAAAGTCAATTAGCATTCAGCATTGGTGTTTAACTATGCTGAACTGTTGACATGAACATTTGCAGCATTGACCATTCAGCCATCTTGACAGTGCTGACTTTTGAGGAAATGGAGGTGACTACAGATTTCAAAATGGGGAAAGCTATCATATTAGCTGGGTCGCACTATCCAATTTTATATGACCCTGATGCATTGAATGAGAAGCTCTTTGAATCATTCTTTCCACAAACAAAACTAGCTATATCTACAATAGAGAAAGATTGTGATTATGTTTAAACGATACAAACCTTGACTGAACAGATTGACCCATTGGTTCTGAAAGATAAGCTAAACATAAACATGGGTTTGATATTTTTTTCTGATGAGAACAGTCCCTGATATCAGCCTTCACAAACCTTCTTCAGTTCAATACTACTTTGTGTGTTTGGGTGGGAAAGAGTTTAATGTGACTGCCAGCTTCACGGCACTCAGTCTTTCTTTCAGTGCTGAGGGCAAGAGCTGCAGCTCTGTGATGTTCACACTGCCATCTGTTCTCGCAGCTATAAACCACACAGGCCCACAGGGACCTCATAATAGCAATGTGACACACTGTCAGTCAATCACAGCACTGATACTGCAAACAGGAGAAGTCAGCAGGATTTGTTGGGGAGTAGAAGGAAACTTGTGTTCTTACCCACATAGCTGAGACTTGGCTGGCAGAGCCCAGTTCATGATGATGTGTATTTTGAGGGGCTTATTAAAAGGCTAAATTGACAAAAAGAAACCCAATTGAAGCCTTTCAGTCAATACGGTGTTGAAGTTTAGATAGTATTTCATGAATTAAATATGCTCTTAATTAAAATAAGCAGCCAAATGTATTCAGTTGTGTGCAGGAGTGAGTGAAGATGAGTAGAGGTTTGCTGGAGGAGTTCTGGCAACAGAGGTTTGTGTGCCTCTCTGCTTCTCCCCGGTGTGAGCCTCACAAGTACCCGTCAGGCAGACTCGCAAATGATTTAGCAACACCGGCACTTCACTCTATAAACATCTCATTAAAATCAATTATGTCACTCCTGAATGAAATTAAAGCTAAACGCTTTAAAAGCTGCTTTTCCCTTGTGTCAGCCAATATGAGCATTACCCCTGACGCTGTCTATTTTTCCACCTCATTGTTGCCTCCTCTCTCTCTCTCTCTCTCTCTCCCACTCATCTCACAGAGCGAGTGAGAGAGATTTATTAAATCTCCTAAGCTCAGATTGATTTCAACAGTTTTATAAATTGTTAAAATGCCCAGGCCTGACTTGGCGGCAGCAAAGGTCCCCCCTCACCCCTCAAAAAACCAGCTCATCAACATTGCCATGGAAACAAAGTGGCAAGAAATAGCTTTTTACCAGACTGAGGCTTGGGTTATTGTTTCCGGGCGCTGGTTCCCACATGCTCTTTGTAAAAACACTCGGCAGAGAGCAGAGCCTGGTACAGAAGAACTAACTTGAGAATTAAGGTTTTTTGGACTGATACAGTGACAATACTGTGAATAAAACTAGCCATTATCAGTATTTTTGCAATAGTATTCTCTAGCTTTAACCTGTTCCATTTCCATGCTAGGCTTCCATGCCAAAACCTAACAACATGCATTAAACAAGAAATATCTAAAGCAGCATCATGGGATTCTTAAACTCTCCAGTGATACCATGGTTAATGAATGTCCAGTTCATATATGTCTCTGTGTGTGTGTGTGTGTGTGTGTGTGTGTGTGTGTGTGTGAGTATGTATGCATGTATGTATTGACATTTTGCCTTATTTAACAAGACAGTAAAGAGAGACAAGAAAGGGGGGATGGAGAGAGGGGATGACATGCAGCAAAAGGCTGGACTACACCTGGGCTGTTGCAGTAAGGACTCCTTGACAAGTGGTATACACTCTAGCCGGTGAACTACAGCCATAATTAGTCCAGGCTTGAATGACAGCTCTTTTAATGCTAACTCAAACTTTAACTCAAATTTAACAGACCCTTCTATATAACATTAGTGTTTTCGAATGCCATTAAGATGGTTTGTTTGCATCAGTAAGTTTGAATAAAACGTACATGTATGTATTAACTGCTAAAATAAATAAATAAAGTACATATACACATATATGATAGAAGCATCAGCTCAGAAATCAGTCTATAGTGCAAGGACAAACAGCATGTTATGTTGTTTTATTTGAGATCAGAGAGAGGTAGTTTGAACTCTGTGTTTTGAGGCTATAGTTTGTGGTGTTGCTGTCTCAGCTTACATTATATTGAGAGCTGTTATTTGGTCCACTTTGGGTGTGCTAGGTTTGTTTGTTGTATTTGCACAATATCAAATAGAAGATACATTATAAAAAGTCAGATAAGAAATTATAACAGATTCAAACCTAAGGAAACATTCAGTCGCAAGAGATGTACATGCAGAGCCATTAATCTAAAAGGCTTTTTGGTCCGGTCTACTCACCTAAAAAGGTTTTAGATTCATCATCACAACAGCCTTATATTTCTGGAGCAAAATGACTACAGTCAACTTTGCAAACCAGAATCTGCCATATAGCTTAAAAATGAGAGATATTAAGAGTTGACAATGAGCAACTTATTTTTCTAAATACATCTTTAAATATTAGATGTCAATATACAAACATTTATTGTTTATGTAAATTAAGAGCAACAACAGCCATAAAATGGAGCCTTGTGTGAAGAGGAGCTGACCATGTCAAATGCATTGGCAAAATTAAAAAACAAACAGTAATACTAAATTCCTTATTATCATTAGCCATTAGTTTTCTAAAACTGTATTTATGGGGATAACGTTGTTTTTTTTTTTTTCATTCTCCAACAAAAGAATTTGGCATTTTGCAAAAAAATACGAGCTGGTTTTGGAAATTATATTTTCTTAGTCAGAGCAGATCTTTTATTATATTGGCAGAGAATCTACAGTAATTGGCTTATATAGTCTGACATCTGATTCCACTAAAAACAAAACTGACCCAATATGTTGATCTAACTCTTCTGGAATAACCATGAAACACAGGGACGGGATGCCTTGCTGGCCGTGTGTTGTCAAGATGGTATCAGTGATATTGCATGTGACAGACACTCAAAAATAAACAAATAGACAGAGGTCGATCCTAGCCCTTGCTTAAAATGTCGCCACGGGAGACAGTGATGGATTTATTTTATATACTTTATGTAAGTTCCTCTCAGAAAGTGGGACACAATAGCAGGTTTCCAGTGACTAGGCTATTAATGGCACAAAAAAAGAGGGAAAAGGAGACTGGCAAGGTGGCGCTTTTATGGCTGATTCCTAACACGGTGCAGGGTGGCGGCTGCAGCCAGAGCTCTGCTGGTCACGCAGAAAGCTGTGGTCACGCTGCTCTGGCTCTTTTGATTGAAACATAAACACCTTGAGAGATGAGGGCACACTTGGGAACAAGCCGGGTAGTAGGTATAGGAGGAGAGTGTGTGTGTGTGTAGGAGGGAAGTTAAACACTAGACCGACAACCCAAAGCAACTCAGTACCCGCCCACCCTCACTGGGCTACTCTGGCCCCTTCTCCGTGCTACTTGAAGGGATTAAAAATTGAGCATGTTTTGTACTCTTTTGGAATCTCTCAGATACCTTAGTCATGACTAGGTCACTCACTGCCATCAGCTGTTCTTGCTATTCTCAGCACTTTACACACTAGCGGTACTGATAAATCAGAAAATATTTTATCCAGCTTTTTCTCTGGTGTCAGGGGGGACACAAGAGCTAAGATGAGTTGCTTACCTGTTCATAGCTCTACTTGCATCCTGTTTAAAGGAATAAAATGCTTAGTCTGAAAATATTATGTGTCATTTCAATGAAAGCAGCCCTGATTCAGCAGCTGATAACAGAGCATTAGACGCTTGGACAGCTCCTGGAGCTGAAAATAACTCTGATAAATAATAATAATATATTACCTTCATTAACATTTGAGTATGCCTTATCTCTTTAATTCAAATATCATTTTAATATCATAGTGTTATGTAGTCAAAACAGATGCGTTCACATATTTTAATGCACATTTTCGATTTGCACATAAAAAAATGCTGAAAGATGAATACATAAAAAAAACCATCAAGGCCGTATTTCCATCACTTTCCATCTACGTTTCTACATTGAGTTTGTCATTTTGAGGTTTGACTAGCGCTCTGTGTCATCTTGTTGCACACTCTTCTCCTGCAATAGTTTAATCGCCACCAGCTGTTTGTCTCAACGAACCAACTCCTGATAATCACACAACGGTAGTGGATGGAAAAGCGCATTTATTCGTATTTTCTTTTGCAGATTATCTTGAAATTTGAATAAAATCTGCACTACATGAATGGAAACCTAGCTCCTGTAAACAGTTGTCACTACAACTCGGTTTAAAGAGCAACTGAGCATTCTCTTTTAGCTTGGACATGTTGTCATCAAATATAAAAAAATGAATCTGAATCCAGGGCACGTCCCCTCCCCCATGGTTACCCCTGACGACCACTGACCCTCACCCTCATTACAGCTCTAACAGTGTGTTGCTCAAGCCTTCCTCTTCCTACCCATTATTTATTGGATTATTGTTGTGAATTGTAAATGCTGGTGGTACATGGCATTGGTACATGATATTTACTTGTGCCTATATAAATAATGCAACAGCAAGTTTTATTTGATTAGTTTAAATTACAACCGCAAACGAAAGTTACAACAATGATTTCTGGATGGTCACCACAGATGACATAATTACCTGCATTTCCACTCTTTTACTAATAAATTAGGTGTCAGAGGGATGTATTCTTGATAGACATTTGCATTTTTTATATTGATTCACTAAGATCCATTGCCATTGTTGCTATTATTGTTACTACTGTACTACTGTATGTTCTCCTTCCTTCTGCTATCTCTCCTGCACCCCCCTTTTTTTCAACCCAACCGGTCGAGGCAGATGACACCCACCTAGAGCCTGGTTCTAGTTCTGGTACTGGTTCTGCTCGAGGTTTCTACTTGTTAAAAGGGAGTTTTTCCTTGCCATTGTCGCCTAGTGCT
>JAVQJD010094835.1:0-10386 GCA_036023655.1 Nannoperca australis | reverse complement strand
ATATATATATATATATATATATATATAGCAGGGGTCTAATATCTAACTCTGTGTACGTTCTGTAATTTTTCCTGATATTTTGTTCATGTTTGTTCTTTTTTTTGTATTGCCAGTAGCATGTAAAGCAGTGGAGGTTGCTAAGAGCGGTTAACTTTACGTTTTCCACAACAATCAAAGAAATATGCTGATTGAAGAGTTTTTCTGTAAATCGACTTTCAACTGTATAACCATGGTGACCTCATCCATGGTTGTCACCATTTTAATTGCCATATTGTGTCATTGTTTTTCATGGAGATAGATAGATAGCTAGCTACGTACGAAGATGACATGCCCATTCTTAATGCCGCCTACCAAGCTATGATTGGTTGTTTGTTTCTCCAACTGGGGAGTCTATGACTGCAAAACAAAAATACTTGAAACGCTGAACAAATCGACGTGGGAAGTAAGTGGAGAATCCTTACACTCCTCACAACATGTCTGCATTGCATTATGGTCTTATGAGGCTACTGTCAGCTCCCCCTTTTCTAGAAAGGACTTCTCTTTGAGTAATAGATGAATGCTGCTGTAAAGTAATGAGGCGGAAGGAAGCTGTTGCTCTTTGATACCAGGGGACAGACTAATGCCTAAATTATACTGTATATGTTTCAGTTGTTTAGCAATTAAAGTCCATTGTGGCTAAGGCTGACTTATCTCAATTTTTTACAAATAAGACCTAGCTGTTTTAAATATAGTCTTTTGGCATGACTTTCCCCTTGAAAAAGTTTGGAAATTAAATGTTCAAACTATACAAGTACTAAAATATTAAAACAACAGTTATAACATAACAGCCTTATAAAGCCCAGCTATTTGTCCGACAAGTACAAAGCAACAGGTTTTACAGGAGTCCCCATCAGAATGCTACACAACAATATCACTTGATACTATCATGCAAAGACCAGAACATCCTTGTGATGCAAGTGAATACAATTCCTCCACAGGCTGAAGTAGCATGAAATGAATTATCTGCAAGTTTCCTATATGTTTTGGTTTTCTCACTGTACAATTTGATAAAAAGCTGTGACACCAAGATGGGAGTTGGCAAGAGAGAAAAGAGGGAGAGAGGGAGAGAGGTAGAGAGAGAGAGCGAGAGAGAGAGAGAGAGAGAGAGAGAGAGCACTCTGCGTCCCTCAGAGATCTATAAAAATGCTGAAAGCATTAAACCCTAAAAGCATTACAATCACTCTGTCCCCTGGGTGGGGAATCTGCCTGCTGCTGTTTCACAAGACTGCCAACCACTGAAACAGTGGATGTCTGAGGAGAAGAGACCTTGGACTTAAGCCTGTCTGGAATTTCTCGCTCAATGAAAGAGGCAAACACTGAGATATATAGCCAACTATTGATCATTAGCTTGTTGCGGTTACACTGCTGTGACTAGAGATAGTCACCAGGAGGGGTGAGCTGCGTGCTGCTGATGGTTTCCCTGCATCCTTAAAGGACATTAGTTGAGGGAGCAAAAGTGATCAGGGCTGTGATTTATATTTAAGTTAGTTAAAGGGGAAGACATGTTCAAAATGATTGACTGAGCAGCCTTTGGAAATGTGTCAGGAGTGAAATGCAAGTCTCACTTGGCAGTTTAAGACTTCTGATGAACCCTCAGTTTTCCCACACAGACATCTGGGTGGGTGGTCCCCAGCTCCCTGCGTGGACTCAACTGGGAGCCCTCGCTCAATTAAGATCCAACTGCTGCTGCCGTCTTGACAGGCTCTTACATTTTGCTGTGGCAGCCGCTGGGCTGCAGGCAACAGATTAGAGAGTGAATGGTGTTTCTCTGTGGAGGATGAATCCTCCCAGACGACTGTCCCTCTCTGCTGTCACTCCTAATCCCTCCCTCCCTGCCTCGTCCTCTTCTCTATCCTATATGCATCCTTGTCCTTCCGCTCTCCTTCCACGCTTCATGCTACAATGCATGCGTCATCAACCTAATTAAAGATCAAAGAAAAAATGTCTCTGACTTGCCAGAAAATACTGCAGAGCAAATGCACTGGCTACCTACAGTTTTTTTAAATACTATTATAAACATGGCTTAATATATATTGTGATTTAATTGATAATATTAACTATATTGTTAAATATAAGTTGAGTAAATCTCCAGTGTAAAGAATCTTCCAGATTTAATAAATGATGAGCCACTTAGTGAAGTGAGAACTTCACGTATTTAAGAAGCCTTTTCAGCGAGGACACAAAAGCAAGATTGGGGCAAGCCCGGGGTGTGTTTTTACCAACTCTGAAACATCTGGGTGCCCAAGCAATAAAAAACAACAGTTCCGAACAGTTCTGTATATTGACAGAATACAAACGCTGATGAGAAAAGGATTGAGACATTCAACAATGGATGCCTGAGAAGGCTTTGTGGCGTCTTCTGGCCTAATAATATGATAATATATAGAAAGTCAAAAGCAAGAACATGATCCAAAAAATTTGGCAAATTTGACTGTAAAGGCTTTGTGCTTTAAATGGTGACAGAACTCAAAGCAAAAGAAAACCTGGAAGATCGAAAATGAAACTGTCGGACGAGCTAGCCAAGAGGAACTGAACTTGAGGGCAGGCTCAACGTGTTGCCAAGGATTGGGAAATATAGAGGGTGCTCATTGTGGCTGAGATAATATCCCGCTATATATCCCGCTCAAACTTTCTACAACAGTGTCTAATTGTCAATAATGACAGAACAGCAGTTACATTTAAATCCAGATCAAAAACTCCTTGTCTTTTTAGGGTAATAATACAATTAATAAATATTTTAGTTTGGTTTTTAAAAAATGTTATGATAATTGTCAGCATTTAGTGAAGTTTAAGTCTGTAAAAGTTATTCAATGAGATTAAGAAAGCCCTACAGTGGAGACATTAGCCTGCAGTATCTTCCTGCTGAATGTTTTATGAAGGAATGGAAAGATATTGCAATATTCCCTTTTTAATAAAAAAGTGTTTATGGTCAGTGAACCAGCATTCAGAACAACTGACTACAAAAGGCTTGTATTTTTGATGTGTTTTTCGTATTAACAAAGGTCCAGCAATAACAGCCTTATGGTAAATAGCGCTGATTGGCTTTCATCTGGACGGTGTGTTCAGTGTGCGTCTCTCACTCTGATATGTGTGTGTTGCTAGTGTAACACCTTGCAGTGTATGTTTTGCATGAGTGGACCCATTTGGAAAGAAACCCTTTAGTGTGACGGTCATGGAGGTGTATAGGATCACTCTATATGGCAATAGGCTTTAATGGATATGGTGTTGCATGTTAAGTCCTGAAAACGCCATGCTCTGTTGTGTATGTTCCCTGCATCCCACAGAGGAGAAAAGTGTTTTTCAAATAACCAGAAACCCTCTTGCATTTCCACATATATACATTAAAGCTTGCTTCATTAAAATGAGGCTTTATTTACCTTTGTTTGACCTTTTTTTTTTATTCAGCTTTGAATGCAAACACTAATGGTCTCTTTGATGATGAAAAAGAAAACTAAAAACTTAAACACACACACAAACTCGTACATGCATTGCCAACTAATGTACAGATGCACTAAGTCTTGAAACACTTCAGCCAAGCTTTAGCTGTAGAGCCTCAAACGGAGAGCCTCTGGCAGAACTAAACACAGAGGAGAGAGAAACAGGAAAAGTCAGAGCAGAACAGGTTATTTTCTGTTTCCTCTGCTCCTCGAGACACCTTTTACATCCGCTAGAGATAAGGCAGGTAAAAAAAAAACAGGTATTGCGAGTTTCTGCTTTCCTGACAAATACAGAATGACATATCTTAGAAGAAACCCCAAATCCAGCATATTCCTTCTACCTAAATATCCGTTACTGCTAACATTCTGTAAAGGCTTTTGCAGTGTCTTATTCAGCTGGGTATCCCGGTCTTTACATACAGTATTTATACTGACTTTAAGACTTTTGAAGTTTAAATCCTCTTCAATGTGCCAGAGACGATAAGGATTACAAAAGACACACAGTAAGGCAGAAACAAATATTTCATTTATGTCCCTTTTTTCACCCCATAAAGTCTGAGAAGGCAGAACCAGGCTGCAACAGGGCAGAGAAGGGCCACATGTGTCCAGGTAATTCATTTTTCAGAATAAAAGGACTCACACAAAGGGTTGCCACTCGTCCCATATTAAAAGATAAAATGCACTGTCCCTTACTGAATTTATATGGGACTTGATTTGTCCCGTATTTTTGTGCACACCCTACTCTAATACATACATTATGGTTTTACGTACACATTTTACATACACTTGTTGACACATGGCAGGTTGTCTGTCACTCAACATCATTGTTGCCCTGGTTATGGAGACTCAGGCGTGTGTTTTTATGCCTCCAGCAGACAGACCAAACATTTGGCCAATGTCTATGATCAGAGGTTTAATCCTTAAAAGAATTGATGCCACTGTGCTTTACTACGGTGGCCCTGAAGTGCAAAACACAAACGCAACTCAAACAACACAACACATTAACTGCTAACGGAAATGGAGGGTTCTTATGGTCGTAAAGGATCATTGCTGCAGAATTACCTCCACCTTCTGAAGAGACTCTGTCTCTTTACGGACAGCGCGTCCAATCAGAAGGTGGCGGTAATGCACTGTAAGCTGTTTCTCAACCGTCATTAAAAGAAAGAAGAAGAAGCAGAGGCAGAAGCAGTCACACGAAAAAAAACAACGGAGCCAGTTCTTCTGTACAATCCTGCTTCTTTTAAACGTGTCTTCAAAGTGCGCATACTCATAGTGATGTCGTGAAACATTGACAGCATATCAGGTATTACCTCATATGTATGTCCATTAAAATAATGCCTGATAATAGCGAACATTGAATCAACAGTAGCGCTCATGTGTACAAGAGACCAGCTAGGTAAACAGTCTGATCCTTGTTAATAAGCACCCACGTCTTCCGGTAGGAGTACCTACCCTTTCTGTTAAGAGTTAATGTGTTGTGTTTTCTGTTAATGTGTTGTGTTGTCTGATTTGCGTTTGTGTTTTGCATTTCAGGGCCACCGTACTTTACTCTAATTGACTCTTTATTTCTTTTACATTCATGGTGACTTTTAAATTGATGCATAAAAAGCACAACTTGGTGCATAAAACTTCTCCAGAATGCAGGACATTGAGTTTCTGACACTCAGAATCTCATTGGGGAGGACGCCTCAGACCCCCAGCTTGATGTGTGTCCCCCAGGCATGGGCAAGGTGCCCCTTATTTTTCCACACTGAAGGTGGCAACCCTACTCCCACACAACTATAAACAGTAGCTGAGCTGCAGCTAGAAATAATGGTTTGGCTTCTTTTTCTTGTCAGATTGTGCTTTCCGTCTCTGCATAAAGGTAAATCCACAAATTAGGTCGGCAATTTATGCCAAGGAAGATGTTTCTGCAGCATTCAAAGCAGCAGAAAAAGGTGAAGAGAAGTTATTAATTATAGCTTGGTCAGTTCAGCTTAATGAGTTTGCAATAGCAGAGAGCGACATGTTGACAGATGGAAGGATCATTTCTGGCTCGTCTTTCTGATCTTCTCTGAGGAGTTCATTGGCTTTTAGAAAACGGAGACACAAAGATAGTGAGGGTGATGGAAATGTCAAACTGGAAAATAAGGTAGTGAAAGACAAAAATTTGGGAGAGTACGAATAGCAATGGAAACAGAGAGCGTGGAAAAGAGCAGGAAAAAGAAGAAGAGGAAGTGTAGCTGATTGAGAAGAGAAAGTGAGAGAACAGACAGTGGGGGTAACCCTCCTTGGCTGTCACAGCAGTTTACACTCATTAGCAGAGCGCTACCTTTGAAGCCCTTTATCTCCAGCGGCACGTTTCACAGGATGGGCAGAGAGAAAACACACATGCATTGCAAACAGTGCACACACACACACACACACACAGAGAGAGAGAGAGATGCTTACTTACATTTAAAAAGCACACACAAAGAAAAAAAAACATATAAACCTACTCATCACCTACTCATGCATCCAGTCACAAATCACCCACACTAATCATTCCTCAAGTCCTCATCTAATTATATAAGCAACAGTTCCTTATGTAAGATGCTTCCCCTACGACTGACTATCCATAATGCATGAAGTCTTGTATTTGGTTCATGGTGACACATTCTACCTACCTCCACAGCCTCACTGTATCTGGGCAGACCAGAAAAATGGCCAAGAAGAAGAAGAAGATGAAGAAGAAGGAGGAGGAGGAGGATATCATGTGTCTGAGCAGAAAGATGCTCAACTACATACGTCAGATTGAAACCAGAGCTCACAGTTAAAGGGTTACATTGGTGTTTTGTGGTTTTAATGCCAAGATTTTTTTCAGTTAACCTAGGTTCACTTAAGTACTTAGATTCACTAATCAATATTTTCTTTATGAACAATGGATCAAATGTCTATGTGTAATGTGAAAGAGGACACTAGTAGTGATGAACCCACAGAGGACCCACAGGAGGACCCCCTGAGCTCTGTAGAGCATTTAAGCATCTTTTATGCTACGGTACATTCCCATCATTGTGACTGGGAATGTTCACACATTGTTCCAAGATAGTCCCCCCCCGTTAGTCTTATTGTCACACCATTGAAATAACCTAAATTAGCTGCTCTGGTTGAAGATACTAACAAGATACAAACAGTAGTTTGTATCTTGTTAGTAAATTAGCTGAATTAATTGCATTATATAATGGATTTGACTAAAAGATAACTACAGAAGGTGGCTTTGAACTCATAGCTCATTGTTTAGGGTTTCCTGCCCGCAAAATCTCTGATCAACTCAGTTTTCAGACACAGAAGAAAAGTTCTGATAAACCCGTTGTACATTACCTACCCAGCACCAAAAGACAGGCAAACAAAGATATCAACTAATGCTAGCTGGTGAATGTACTGTAATGGAGCTATTAGCAAGCAGTGGAGAGCAAAACATAAGTAAAAGGAGGGTGAATATGCGACTTACATTTGTCATGTGGTCAGAAACACAAACTAAGTTACCAAATGAATGCTAATGTTGCCATGTGTCTGCTGAATGTGTAATAGAAGCAACTGTTTGCTAACATTGTTGTGTTTACAGCCCATTGTGTTGCCACCATGTGGCCAAAATGTTTTAATTCTTGCACAATTAAATGTCAAAATGTGTCTTCTCTATCTCGTAAGCAATTTGGGAATAAAAATGTACATATAATTTTACATTATAGTGAGACATGCTGTTTGTGGGATACATTTCTTGGCATCAGCAAATCTGGCATCACATTTTATTGAAATGCCTTTAAAACAAAAAGACGACATGTTGTTAAAAACAAAACAACCAAAAAACGTATTTTCCATTACGCAGAATAAACAGAGTAGAAAAACTGCAGTGTGTTAACATAAAAGTTGTGCTACAAACCGACTGGACCATTACATCATAGTAACAATGAGAAGGGAACTGCTGTGGTAATACTCTCTGCACACTGTGCAGAACACATGATGCCCCGTCACATTACTAGAGACGGTCTTGTTATTATCTTTCTCTCTTAGACGGAGCCTCAGGGTGTGTTTGTACTCGATGGGGAAAGCAATGAGCCTCACATTGACTTTCCACAGCCCATTTCCCCCAAAAATTTATTTAGCAAGATTTACAAATGAAGAGTTTTTTAATAGGGACTTTGGGACAAAAAGCAATCCTTTTATACTTGGTCAGTGATAGCAAACAAAAAACATTATTATTTTTATTAAGGTTTCACCTAAATGTGGTATTGTGTGTGTGGTGCAGTGATATACTATTTCAGCAGCCAAATCTTTTCTCCTGGAAGCTTTTGACTGCCCTGTTTTCAGTCTTTGATTTGAACTTTTTGAAGAAAATCGAGGTAAAGTCCCAAAAGCACCTACACCAAAGTATGGGTAATAGGCTAGCTGAACAACAGCAATAAGCAATTAATTACAGCAAGTAGGAACAAGCTTGGAAAATAAATAAAAAGATGAACCACTGAGAGAGAAATAGCCTACAATGACAAATAATAGCTAGGGGTAAGTTGATAAACATGTAAGTTATGAAACATAATTCATTCCAGATCTTACATTCAAAACAAAATAAAGCAATTCTATCTAGACTTCGATCACAAGTTGAAACACACATATTGTTATTGATATATACTGTTTATAAATCATATTCAGACTAATCCATATAATATTAAGTCAAAGGCAAACTGCTTGTATTGTTTAGTAGCATTTACACCATGCTTTACAGCTTGTTTAATTATATTTGCTAAAGATTCACTGACTTTTTCAAGATCATGACAACTCTTTCTCACTTCCCCTTATACAACTGATATGATTCTCACCTCTGTTTATGTAACAATACATAATAAGCGGATAAATAACAGTTAGTAGATATTACAGTAGCTCAAACACCATCAGCAAACTCTCAATTCTTCGCCACATCCTTCTTCATCCTTGGTAAAACTATGTTTTATTTTGAGTGTTTTTTATGTGTTTTTAGCTGTGCTAGCTACGCTAATGTGCTATAGACTCAAGTCTTGTTGTGGTATAGCTTAATAATGCAAAAACTCAAATACATCTGGCAACTTCTGTATCCACACAAAAGATAGAACCTCAGTTGAACTGCCCTCTGTGTAAAATCCTGAGAGACTTACCTTACACATACAGCTGTAAAATGTCTAAATTAGTCCTGCAAGAAACATCGATTCCTATTGTTGATTTCATTACTAAATTAAATTATTATTACAGTTGAAGATTAATGACATTGTTAAAAATAGATCAATTGTCCCCTCTAACAAAACATTTGTAATGGCTGTTTATCATAATTCTATGCTGTTTTCGAAGTCTCAGTTCCTTCTTCCAACTTTCCTACATTTCAAACAGTGAGAGATAAACAACACTGCTGATTCAAGATGGCACTGAATCATTGACTGCCAATTGGCCAAACATGGTGTTTGAAGGAAGATTATCAGTAGAGGAGAGTAGCAAGTGGTAAGCTCTTTAATGAAAATGTCCTCTTATCATGTTCAATTTTAATTATATTGACACATACATGTATCTAAAATGAACAAACATATATACACAGAAGAGACACTTGGATAATTCAAAGCATTTCTATGAAAATGGTCTTAGATGGACAGACTGGAATGGCCTTGGTAACTAAAATGCTGTCTCTGCTCACCACTGTGATGATGGTAAGTCACCACACACATTGCACACACACACCATCTGCACACACAGTCAGTACAGATCTTAACAGAAGAACCACTCAGAATATATCAGACATCAGCCATGAGAATTTCTCATAAAGAACATGGCAGAGGAAACATATCAAGATGAACATTGAGACCTCCGTTGTCTCCTGTGAAGTCCCCCCTCTATGACATACCGAGAGGGGGGAGGCACGCAGACAAAGAGCATAGTCAATTATTCACCACATCTTGCTGCAATCCATTACACCGCATTTATTATACATCATATGGCCAGCAACATGCCATGCAAGCCTGAGCAGCTACTCTTCCCTGCTGGAGTCAGAGAGGCTTCCTGCAATACATCACATAAAACTAACGCATTGGCACTGACAAGAGTGAGGTAGCGAACGCACAGGCAAGCCCACACACTGACAAAGGCGCGCGCACGCACACACACACACACACACGTAAACAGCACAGAGAGGCTCTAACAGATACAAACATGATGTATGGCTGCTGTCAGCTCCATCACAGTGGCCACACAGGTAAAAACACTGTACCATGGAGAATACACTTAGACATATCACAATCACCAACCCTCATCAGCACAGATAAGGACCCTGCACACTGATGTCTACAGACACTCTACTGCTGTCTGGGGTTTTGTCTTTTCAGACAATTTACTATGCAATTATGTGAACAATTCATTGTGTGACTTTTTCCCATGCTAAAGTTGTTGCTCTATTGTTGGTTTGTCCACTGGTCCACCACTCAAGCGGGTCCCTGCTGAAAGATCTCTTCAACTATTTGAAAAAGGCATTCATGGTCAACAAAAGATAAAGCCTACTGATACTGGTGACCCCCTGACTTTTCATCTAGTGCCACCATGAGGTTGACATTCTTTAGTGAAATGTCTCAACAACTATTGGATGATTGCAATGACATTTGGTACAGATATTCATGGTACCCAAAGGATCAATCCTAATCACTTTAGTGATCCTCTGATCTTTTCTCTTTTGCCACCAGCAGGTCAAAGTTTTATTTCTGTTGGATGGATTGGCAAAAAATATGTAAAGCCGTTCATGTTTCCCACACGATGAATCCTATGACTTTGGTGTTACTCTGATTTTTCCTTAGATAGATAGATAGATAGATAGATAGATAGATAGATAGATAGATAGATAGATAGATAGATAGATAGATAGATAGATAGATAGATAGATAGATAG
>JAVQJD010094816.1:0-19552 GCA_036023655.1 Nannoperca australis | reverse complement strand
AGCAGGCTAACAAAAAGTCAGTTAGAAAGTCAGCTGGATGAAAAACATAAGTATTTTTACATTTACATTTACATTTAGGCATTTAGCAGACGCTTTTATCCAAAGCGACTTCCAAATAAAAGCTTTACATAAAGTGCATAGAATCATGGACAAAAACAACAAGATGTCTCATCAAACTTGTAAGGGCTGGTGATTAATCACAAGTGCAATATGTAAGCACATTGCTGCCAATTGCAGAATCAAAAAGAGCATTAAATCTAAGAACAGATTATCTTTGTACGTTATCAAATACAATACATTCAAACTAAAATACCATTCTACTATAATATTGTACAATATGTTATACTTTATAGAAAAAATGTGTCATTTAAGTCTTGTATTCCCGGAACAAATTAGTCTTTAGTCTTTTCTTGGCCAGACAGGTTGTTTCTATTTTCCTAAAAGAATAGTTGAAAATATTGTCATCTTTAATCATCAACACATCACTAAAGTGTGGGGTCAGTGTAACAAACACTGACTTACCTGGCGCAGCTCAATTTCAGCTGCTTTCAAAACAACATAAGTGTGTGATGACTGGCTGTTCTCTAAAAAGGGCAAACGTGGCCATAAAATTACTCTTCACATCTTGTGCAACACAAGTGTTCTAAAGCCAAACAGTTGTGGTTTGGGATTTCAATTGTCGAATGTTTACTTCATCATTAGTAGATTTTCCAGACTTTCTTTGCACAGTGCCAACAGTAGCAAACAGATGTTGGCCTCAAAGCTTTAGGACATATTCCAACAATGGTTAGAGCATGCCTGACAGGTCAGTGGTAAATACAAAAATGCCAAGATATTACAAGTGTCTAACAGTTTGGCTTTTCTTGTGTGTATTCTTGTTGTAGCAGCACTGAGTATGTGTTTTCCACTTGGTTTTCAAACAAGTATTATCAAAGTTACTTATTTTGAAGGGTCTATTTAGTTTTTTCTGACTAAAAAGTACACAGGTGATTTCCATTTACAACTTGGATTTTCAAGAAAATCAAATCGCCAGATTGCTGTAGTGCAACTTGAGCTCAGTGAGCATAAAGAAAATGTACAGTTTAGTGAATATTGGAGTCTTGGTTGAGGAGAGGAAGCTGTAGGCTTCAGAGCACAATGCAGAATTCTCATTAATATAACAATATATATTATCCCACCTAGTTTGGACTGATTATTTAAATCCATGATACATTTTGATACATTTCAATTATTGCTATATGCTGTGTGCATCAAGGTATTTATTAGCTTATCATTAGGGGTGGATGATATGGATACAATCCTATTTCATATCAAAATATTAGTAAATAAAAATAAATTTCCGATGGTTGACAAATGTGTATTTTCTCACAGTATATCTCATCATTGATTGCCTACCATTATAATCATTTGAGTAAAGATTTTGCTTGTAAAATGTACTGCATTGACATGTAACATTGCTCCAAGAAAGACAGGGGACAGTTCATTGCAGATCAGCTGATCCAGTGTCTGACCTGTAAGTAAATTCCTCTGCCCTGCTGAAACTGAAACTCAGCAGAGGAGGATGATGTAAGTGCCTGTTCAGGACGGGGAAGATAACATGACAAACATCAAGTGATCACCAAAAAGCAGAAAACAGCAACCTCATCTTGTAGGTTACCAGACACCCCCCAACACGCCAGGCCAGGAACATATTAAATATTTACGTTTGATGACCAACAGCAAAAAAAAAAACGCCTCCAGTGTGAGCCGAGCACATTTGCAAGTGATGTTGGAATGCGAGTTAACACATTTTCTTGTGATCTTTGAAAAGCTTTAAAGTACCATTAAAGGAGAATGTTACTTTAATCTGGTGGCTTACCCCTCAAATCCCAGTGTAAACCCACAGAAAAGCTCAAGGAAGAAGGCAGTGGAACGTAATCCGTGCACCAACTGGCTGTTGGTTTGGAGGAAGAAGTCCAGTGTAGTGACTCTCATCTGGACCCCATCAGGTTGCATGTCCCCAGGCAGTCAGACTGGCATCCTTGTACCAGGCCTGTTCCTTTATTAAAGCCTTGGCCTCCTCTGACCCAGTACAAACAGAGCGGGCCCCGGGGAACGCAGACAGACACACACATGGTTCCCATAGGTCAGTTTGGTTGTTTGTGAGTTGTGCGTTTGACTCCCTCATAGACCACATATGGATTTGAGCTTAAGTAACTCGGAGTGAGGTGCTTTTCTTTGTAAAACATCTGCTTAATGATAGTGTACCAAAAGGGAGGGGCCAACACACTCACAATGAGGCCACGCAAAATCAGAGACACATGACATGAATAAGGTGAATTTCCACAGTTCAACTTGCTAATGTGATACAGTATGTCGCGCAGACAGAGCAGCAGATTGCATGATGCTGTGTACTGCATCCACCTGCTGCCACGAGGATCAGAATTAAGCAATTAACTACATTAAATTGGATGTGGATTCACTTTGTATGTTACACTTACATTTTAAATGTTAGGACGTTTCAGTAACAATCCGACATTTTCATTTAATTAGTTCCGGCTTTGGTTAATATATTGAGTGATTCAACCTAAACCCAGTTCATGAAAGCCATGTAATTGTTTGCTATTTAAAACATTTGGGGTCAAGCAGATCTTTATTAAGGAAATCAGATCATGACACAAAGGAAGTGATGCCTTTTATGCTGGCAGGCAGCAGCTGTTTAAAAAGATCTAACAAGCCTAGTTAGTATGAGCAACAATGCCATCATGGCTTTACAGGAAGAGGAAGTACGGCCAGCCAAAGAAACTCAAACTTGGCAACAGTTGGTATGTTCTGTGATAAACCACCTGTACAGTGGTTTTATGCATTATCTGAAATTCTTGTTGTATTTTATGGAATTATATTTTGTGTGCACCTGTGAGGCCTCTTGTAACCCTGGTTATAAAAGGCACTATAACAAAAGTTTACTGACTTATTGTCAAGGTTGTTGAACGACGTCACAGAAACAAAGCACCCATTTTTAGTCAAATTAGAAGAGATTATTGGTGAAGTCCCACTCTGTTTTTGCTCTATTATTATCTATCAATTATTATCTACATCTATTATTCCTCTGTGGACATACTTTGAGGGGTGCAGTGGCCCACAAGGATTACGTTGCAGCTATTGCAGCCCATTTCACAGTTACCGGCTAAAGCGATCTACTGAACCAATTACAAAACCTTTTGTAGCTATTAGTCATTTAGACACCAAATAATGTAAAACAAAAATAGGGCCCAGGTTTAAAAATACTGGAATTACCCTTTAAGGTCAGCACTGTAACAGCCTACTAATCGGAATACATCACAAACAACACCCGATGGTTTGACTACTTTGTCAAAGACAAATATGGAAAAACAAGGGTTTGCTTTTGTGAAACTTACATATCACACTAAAAGGAATCTTTCCATGTGTTTCGCCTTGATTCATTTTTCTTTTTGGCAATTCGCAGTGTGTGAAATCACATCTCCGCTGATGCGTATACATTTCCGGTATTTGACTTTTCATTGCCTTTATTGTAATGATGTTTTTGTTTTTGAGAAAAGAGTAAGAACCAAGCTAGAGCCACAGCCTGTGGGAGGGATCAGAAGCACATTTGTCTGTTCTATTGCCTATTGTTTTGAACTTTGAAATGCAATTCAAGGAGATAGATCTATAAAGATACACTAAATGCTAAAGCTGTGGAGCAGGGAGAGGGATGAGACCATCTGCAGACCCTGCAAATCTCACTTATATTGCGTTCAGGAGAAAAAACACGGGCACGATTATGCTTACAAGGAATTTGCTCCCTGGCTTCTAAAGAAATCCTGCAAATCTTGAGGGTCTGTCAGCATCTTTGCAGGCCTACATCCCTCTGAGGCAGTGGAAAGAACACTAAGAGACTTTTACGTCTCTGAACCCTGATCTGAGAATCTGACACACGCCTTGAATGTGAAATCATGTCAAATGAAATCCTGATGTATTAAACTGAGTGTAACACACTGCTTCGAGCTGTCAGGTGAGGAACGCTCCAATATTTTAGCTCTCATGCGGCTTATGGCAAAAATTTTGCTTTAGGATGAGAAAAAGGTGAGGAAAAAATACACTCCAAGAACACAGATCACAACACGTTCACCACAACAATGTATTTAATATAGTATTTATTCCAAAAATATTATATATATTATATATTATATCATATATTATTCTTTTACAGTTCTTTAACAGTCTTGATCTAAGATATTAAATGTTATTTCAAGATGTTGCCACTTAAATTACTTTAAAAAGTCAAAGTCAAGTAAATAGTAGAAGTAAATGGAAATACTCAAGTAAAGTACAAGCACCTCAAAATGATACTTCAGAACAGTACTTGAGAAAATGTACGTTGTTACATTTCAATGCTGTCAATTTTTTATTAAATTATGCATAACGGACAAGTCCAATGCCATTTAAGTTAGATGGAGGTCATTTTAAGTGATGCAAATACATTTGGCAAAACTATTGCTCCACTATAATTGTTGCAACAATAATCAATATAAATGCCTGCCCCTCACAGCTCTGTTTCCTCTAAACTGACTCGGGTTATCACAATGGGAAGGGACACCACAAAGGAAGAGCTGATAAGATTGCTGTGTTTGTTTGTATCCCCAGATACAGACTTAAGACCAGACTGCTGCTCTGGCCGTAGATCGTTGACAGACATTAAAGCAGGCACTAAAAACTAGGACTTAAGTGAAGGAAAGTAGGGAACAGTGCAGACCCCGACATTAAAGACACGAGGATCAGGGAGAATAGATAACACTGCCAGCACACGTTCTGTTTATCACAGTGGATTGTTAAAAATGTCACTTTATTGTCTTTGATCATTGTTATCATCTTAATAAGCTACACATTTTCTTACTGGTATTGGGTTGTAGCCCTCTTTGCACAAAACCTTCTTCTAATTCTGCTTCTCCACACCGCCTCATGTGTGATAGCTTTTGATTTAATAAGGAAAATCAATAAAACCAATAAGAGAAGTTTTTATCTGGATTTGCCTCATCAGTCTGCTCTGTAAGAACAGTGAGCATCCTGCGCCTGCCTTGCCTTGAGGAGCAAATGATGCATGCTTTGTAAAAGAGATTCTCATTGGCGGAGGGCCACTGAGACACCTGAGTCACAGAGGAAGGCAGAGGTCTGGTGAGTGAAACTGGAGAGCTTCATTGCATTACAGCGCCGCAGGAGAGATAACACACTACGATAAAGTGCCTTGAAGGAAAGAGAGAGGCCTTAGCAAGATGGCAGTGATAAGCCAGCATCCAGACTGGTACCGGCAGTAGTAACTTAATATGATTTTTATCTGAAGAGATAGAGGAGGGTGGCCACTTGTCAGGATTATCACGTCTTAATGAGTAATAAGTGGGTTCATTTCAATTTGTGAAACTTATCCCCTTCACGCGCAACCACGCAGGCACATGTGTGTACTGGATAACAAAAATGAACATGATATACTGAATGGAAAATATAACTTGACCCCATTTTTTTTGCAACCTACACAATAAAACAAGACCACAGTTTGAATATTCAATAAAGCCATCACCAGCACAATCTGTAGCCGTGGGGACTGATGCAACACCAGACTGCTTCTTCCTGCCCTGCTGCATTTACTTAGATAAACCCTACTATCACCTCTCACCCACTCTCATAAGTTAGATTTGCTTGTATGTAGGCATGCACACACACACACACACACACACACACACACACACACACCACACACACACACACACACACAGACCCACACACACACACACGCACACACACACACACCACACACACACACACACACACACACACACACACACACACACATACACACACACATGCAGAGCAGTACTTGCTCCCATATGTGAGAGGGGAAGTAGAGTAAAGGAGGGAGGGATCAAATAACTAACAGAGTCACACAGCTACACACACACACAGGCATTTTCTGTGATCACCCATCAGGTGAAGAGATCACACCAGGAATCCTCATATCAAGGACCCAACGACTCTGACTCAGCCCTGAGACCGAGAGAAAGACCTCCCCAGACCGTTACCTCAATGCTGCATAAAGGTGGAGTCATTTGGGGGTAGAGAGAGAGAGAGAGAGAGAGATGAGGAGAGAACGAGAGGAGCAGAGCAACAGAAGAAGACAGATGGATTATCTGACGTGCGCCTAGAATGACCAAAGTTCCTCTCCTGCACATGTGGAGTGTAGCAGCTATCGGGCAGGTAGATCTTGTGTGGTGCACCTTTTTTTGATTTCACTGGAACTAAGGAATTTTACATATGGCAAACTTTCTGACTGGATATCAGTGAACTTAAACTACATTTTTGGATTTTTTTCCCCCTTTTCTTTTATTCTTAAATTGAGCAACAGCCTGGAAATACAAGCGTCACAATGGAGCAGCCAAGAACAATAGTCAAAATTTGACAAACAATTTAGAAAGAATTAGAAAACGCGAGGAAAGTGGGGGAAAAAAACAGGTTTGTTACTGGAAATAAACTCAAAGTAATTGGTGTATAGTTTTTTGTTTTTACATAGTGTTTGTTCATTCAGACTGATTTATTTTCCAAAACAAACTTGGACTTTCTGATCATCAGCATAAAACAGTGGAGAAGAGAACTCAGTGGAATATCAACGTGAAACAGTGACTTGTTGAATAATTATTTCACTAATAATTCAGAGTGAAATCTAAGAATTTCATACAGGTGTTAAATCATTTGGACTCTGCAGGGGGACCATCTCGCCCAGTCTGGACTGCGGAGGGCTCCCCTCCCTGCCCTCCCAGCCTCTCCTCGCCCCCAGCAGCATGTCCCAGGCTCTGAGGCTGCCTCTAGTCCTACCCACAGCACACTACCATGATCAGATGGGCTGCTGGAGGGAGTAAGGCTGCCTCTGCCTCGTCCTGCTCCAGGGCTGGGTTAGGGGCTCGTTCTGGTTCTGGGTCCAGCTCCAGACTTAGGCCATCAACACTGCTTTCCTCCCTGTCTTTGCCTCTCCTGGTTGCCCTGGTGGTTTTGTCCTTCTCCCTACCCGGGGCTACCTGCCACCAGCACCACAGAGACAGACTGAGGCTCGTCAACCCGCGAACTCTCAGGGTTCCACTGAACATTTCTGAGACTGAGGTCGCTTCTAGGCCCAGGGCCTCTGGGGGCCCCCTGGGTCGGAATGGGGGACCGCAGGGTAGGCATGTGCGCAGCTACAATCATCTCCAAGGGGACATACGGAGGAGGAAGCTGTTCTCTTTCCAGAAGTTTTTCCTGAGGATTGATAGGAATGGAAAGGTCAATGGAACCAAGAGCAAGGATGACCCCCTCAGTAAGTAGATTCATGTACAAAAGTAGACGAAAAAGATGGAATCAGACCCCAAAGATGATCTCTGTGGTGGCTGCAAAAATAAAAAGTGACCTGAACCAAGGTTCATTAGAGCTTAAACTTGTAAAATCAAGGCTTTTAACCTCTTTAAGCAAAACTTCTGACCTTGTGTGGATTTTGAGGCATTAGTGTATTATTCACAAAAAAGCACCTGTTGATTACTTTAAGTCAGGGACATTTCTGACACTAAGAAACCCTCTGAAATGCTTGGTTACTCCTAATTTCTTTGAGTCCCCCGTGCCCCCCAAAAAAGTTAATATATAAATAGGATATATGAACATACAACTTGGCGTAAACACAGAATTTACATTTTTTTTAAGAAATTCTTATGTCCAGAGATTTCCAGAGACTGGCGGCCAGCCTGCCCATTAGTTGGTAGTTTGAATGAAGCAATCCCCTATTAGAGTCATCTTTTTGTTTTAAACCAGACGTCCCAATGATATCTCTCCTGTCCAAACACTCAGCACAATGATGGTAGCTCTCAGAAGGCTTAAAAAGGAGCAGGGGCAGATAACCTGGCCATTATCAGGCAGTCTTCACAGCCCAGGGTAAACAGCACAGATAACAACCACAGAAGAACAGGGCTTTGGGGGGGCGGTGGAGGATATGGATGTCAGTCTCATTGATGCTTTTAGACTCTTTCTGCCTGTCTGTGTCTGTGTCTCTCTCACCCTCCCACTCAGATTGCAAGCCTTGGAGAAACACGTCTTTACAGTGATTACATGTTGTATGTTTCGCCATATCAGTCAGTAAAATAGCATTCTCATTAGTCTCCCAGCATTCCCACCGAGCTACGTGTGTGTGCCTATCAGCCAGCAGGCACTCACATGCTCCAGTGGGTGTGTGATCATATAGCTGCCGAGGACGACACATGTGCTGCTCGCTTATTACTGACACACATATACATCGCCCTCCTTCTCAAATGCCCTTTCTGTCTTTCTCCCAACCCCATAGTGAGCATCTATGGGACCTTTTAATGTTCCTCTTGGGAGAGCTAAACCACACATTCAATCAAAGTGACTTAGGGGAAATGGCACGGGGAGCCAGAATGTCAAGGGAGATGTTTGTTTTGACAAGGTCACGACTGACCGTATTACATCGTGATGCCTTTACTGCCGGACTTCGTCAGTGGTTTCTTTAAAGTTGTAAAACTGAAGTGGTGTAAGGAAGTCTGACTCAGTTTATCATAATATTGGTGTGCGAATTCAGCCTATTTATGTTTGGAAGATGACTTACTCCCCCGTCTTCTTCTTTTTTGACTCGCAACATTTCATTTTTAGGAGCACGTTGCCTTTTTTCCAAAATCCATTTGAGTTAATGCAAAGTGAATGTTGGGGAGGGAGGTGAAAGGGAGCACAAGGGACTCTCTAGAGGTACAAGTTCATGAATGACATGGCTGAACATCATTGTGGCCACATCAAAGCCGTGCGTCTTCAGTATCAATGGTGGTGCCATCAAAAAGCTGTGTCCTGAGGGGGTCTGGGGACACTGTGTGTGGATTATGTGCCCTTGTATCAGGTTCTCACGGTAAAGGATACTACACAACAGCAGCTTCAGTCTTTCCTCTGGCCCCTGGGGCTAGACATGATCCCAGGGCTGACGTCCTTTGTAGGCCCTCGATGGTCCCTTGAAGTGACAAAATATCAAGTTTTTTCGCGATGAGTGGAAGTGGGGCCAGAAGTGGCAAGGCAAAGACACACTGCGTCCAAATGTTACGATAGACTAATTCAATTATTTATCATGCTTTGTCTATGAGGTGTATGACATGTGGAGGATTTGGGTTTCGGGTGCTGCCTGTGGCCCTGCGAGGACCCGGCTCACTGTCTGTTAAAGAGCCAGCATCCAGCCTCCCACAGATTTATGGGGATGCCAGCGCAAAGCTGTCCCACATGGCTTTCCAACCCGCTGGGAGCCTGTGCTAAGTTTACAGAGAGGCAGAGAGAAAGGGAGGGATATAATGTTAAAGTCAGCTAAGTAGCTATCTGCATGGCCAAAGTATGCAATTAAACTATCTATGATTCACAGCTGAGTTCTTTTACATTTATAGAAAATTAGCAGCTCTGAGTGACTAGTGAAATATTGCTAAATAAGACTCAGGCAAAAGCTTTGGCGGTAAAAGAGTTTGGTTAATTGTCCACGGCTGTGATGGTGTGAGAGGGTGCCTGTCAAGATCGTGTGTGTGTGTGTGTGTGTGTGTGTGTATTTGGGTCAGGCCACCAGTTGTGTATCTGTGCTGTAGGGGCCAGGCCATGTGTGCAAGATGTGCCTGGACATGGCTCAAGAAGTGTGTGTATATAGTATATGTGAACGTGTGTGTCTTTGTGCTCATTCATCTCCTTTAATCAAAGCAGTGGCCTTTTGTGTGGGAAATAAAACAGATGATGTTCTTGTGGAGGTTTAAGGAGAGAGACGTATAGTTTTTCTCTGAGGTGGGGAGGAGGATGGATACCCCTTCTATGTAAATACACTCAGTGTGGTCCTTATCAAGTGTTATTACTATATATCCTGATTTACGCCTCACTCCACACCATTTTTCTGCATGGGAACGGCACCAGTGAAAATGTACTTACTAATTCATCTGTCCAAATTGTATTTTGTGCAGCCCCTGAACATTAATTTAAAAAAAAAGGAACAAAGTAAGATTGAGAAAGAGTAACAATACAAGCTGCAAAGCACATGGTTTTTGGCATCCCACTGTGGAAAAAACACCTTTAATTCTCACTGGCATTGTGTGCCTCCATTCCACAACCAACGCACCATTTACTGTTGTAACTCCAAACAGAGCGTATCAAATAAGCCACACATTAGGAAAAAGCAACCAGCATGCAAAAGATAAACTGCTGTCTCCCCACTTAAACAGCTGAACCTGGCTGACTGGCTTTTTTTTTGGCTACATTTTACATTTGTGGTTTCTAAGATTTACCCCCACAGGAAGCATTGGTGTCACATTTAAGGCTTAATATTGTAATCTGAAGGATCAAGATTAAGAATGTGTTTTCTGTTATGGCATTTTCTCATACTCGCAGCCACACGCTCATTACTCTCCACTTGTGGGCCAAACTAAACATTCGGCAGCGAACAGTGAATGGAGATTTTGTAGTTTCACAGCCAGGTTGAGTTTGCAAAATGTGTGCAAGTGCACAATCACCTGCTGCAATATTAAGTATGTGCAAGTGTGTGTGTGTGTGTGTGTGTGTGTGTGTGTGCGCGCGCATGTGTATATACAACCTGTCTCGCCCCTGCCTCCGGTGGCTGACTTTGATCAGTGATCATTACAGCCTTACTAATCCTCACTCCACCCCCAGTCTCACTGTCATGGCTCCTCTGTCCTCCTCTGTTCTCCTTCCTTTCATCCCTCCCATGTTTACAGAGCAGCCAGAGACTGCCATAGATTGTCTTACATCCTCACTCTATACCCGACACCCGATCCCATACAGAAACCAGCTCTTCTCAAATCTTCAATGGCCGTTGTGTCACAGTCCCCACCACCGCCTTGCCGCTTCAGACCTCACTGCCCCGAGGTGCCACTGTTTGAACTAGAAACTGATACAGGCAAGACTTCACGGACGAGGAGAGAAGCTGCTGTATTTTTAAGAGAGGGATTGTTCTTTGGGGGCACACCTGCATCCTCCACTGTCCACTCATGTACGAGGCTGGCAGCTTCATAGGGCCCCCCAGCCACCGGAGAGTGGGTCTGACAGCAGAGCAGGCTGCCACACAAACAGTCATCAGACAGAGGAGGGGCTGCTGACCTGATCAAAGGATGTCGTCGACTCTCTGGAGTTCACACCCCCATGTTGAAGTGTGGGTCTGAATGTGTGTGTGTGTGTGTGTGTGCGCGTACACATATGTGTGCTTATCGGGATAAAATAACGACAGCTCACAGGAAGTGGGGAAAGGAAGACAGGGAGGACGGTATGAAATCAAACATGGCATGGGAACGGGGGAGATTCACGAACAGACACGCACACACACATACCAGCATAAGACGAGACAAGTGGGTTCTGTGGTCAAAGGACGCATTGGGAAGTTATATCTCTCTGACCTCTGATACTGAGACCACACAAATAACCGCAGCTGTCTGCAGCAAAAGCATGCCCTTGTTAACTGAGGTATAAATTAGCCCCTCTAATAGCCTATGAGAAACTTGAATTACTTGTATATGGACTTGGAAACCTAAATACCAAACAGAACATAAATCACCTGAGAATCTCTGCGGTATGCACCTATTCATTTTCCAACTAAATGGCCTGCACAGCTGGAATCTGTTACACAGGTGTAGGTTGTAAAGTAACTTTATAATATCACTGAAAAGATAAATGCGCTCATAGAATAATTGTGACCTTACATAGAATCCCCACACTGTGTGTTCCCACATGTGAAGCCCTGAAATGAGTATGCAATATGTTGTTACTCTCACAGATGTTTGGTGGATTTATCCCGGGTTGTATCTAGACTCTCAAGTGGTTGGCCTGTGACTGTTGAGTGTCAAATGTCCTATATTCTTATCTATAGAAACTCAGAGTCAGGAAAACACTTTATCACCTTTACTTCCTCTGTCCTGTGAGTTTTTCTCTGTCACCTCATCTCAAACTGTTAAGAAACATATACTTGAAATATCATTTTACTTGCACAAACGACATAGGAGCTCTTATGCTCCCTCTGAATGTTGACACATATTGATATATGATTTTCTTTTTTTTTGCTGAATCCTAGGTATTCTGGAAATCACATCAGTGGACGTGGGAGTGGTGGCCATCAAAGGGCTGAACAGCAACTACTATCTGGCTATCAGCAAGAAGGGAGAGCTGTACGGATCGGTTAGTATTCGTGTCAGGGGTCAATCTGGACGCTCTAGAGAGAGAGATAGTGTTAGATTCTTCTGTCCTTATCAAATACCTGTCCTTATCTTTACTTTGCTAACTGCTGGTCAAATCTGAATCCCAACCAGGCCAGTGCACACACATGAACCTTCAGGGCAACTGTGCAGTTTTCAAAATGCATACTAGTTGCTATACAAGAATGCAAAGCAAAACAACAAATTTGCACAAGAAAAAACGTCTGTGTTTTGCCTTAATCTCACACGTTGGGGTTGTAACTGAACGCATGATACCTACGTTTTTTCCAGAGAGAGTTTGGTGTCGACTGCACCCTGAAGGAGCGGATTGAGGAGAATGGCTACAACACGTATGCATCAGCTGAGTGGAGGAACAAGAAGCGGCAGATGTTTGTGGGTCTGAATGTCCACGGGAAGCCGCTGAGAGGGAAGAAAACCCGCCGGAAGAACACGGCCACCCACTTCCTTCCAATTATGGTGTGAACTGGAGAAGTCAACTGGAAGAATAGAGCATGCAGCATTGGACAGAGAGGTTTTCAATACTGAAAAAAAAGCTGTAAAATAAAGACATTCACCGAGAAATCCCTCATTTGGAAACAAGGCATTTACACTGTTACTCAAACTTATGTCTCTGCTCCTGACTTTGACTGAGATCATGTACTTTATTTGGTGGGAGAAGATAATATCTGTGTTTTCTGTGGCATGGGACGCAATATTTATCCTTTTTTCTGTGCCAAACAGTTTGCAACTGGAGTACGTCTTTAATGTGGACAACACAGAAATGCAGAAGCATCTCAAGGTGTTATTTATAATCCTTATTCTCCTGTGAGACACCAGATAATCTGCAGCATAAAGGGGAGAGATTAGAAAAAGGGATAAGATGAGGGAAAATATCAGTAAGTTTATCACAACAGCATTAAATAATAGAGGATACAACACATTTAAAGCAAATGTTTGATACTTAACCACTGTGTTTTGACTGTATTGTAATGATTTATTTATTTTGTGAAATATTTAACTGGAGGGGAACACTTACAAGGCAAGCATTCCTTTGCATTCTTTACTTTTTATAGGAACTCTATTATGTGAAAATAAAATACCATTTTCTCCTCTGCAATGCAGTCGTCTTACTTCCTCATTACACCAAAAACTGACTTTACTGGTGGGGAACAGCAAGAAAAAGCTAAGTTTTAAGTAAGTCCATTCTTATCTGGCCCTCTGAGGTAGGAAGGGACAAAAGGCAACTATTAATGCCTAGCCAGATATTCCATGTGGCAACCATTGCACATGATTAGTTCCCAAACAAACGGGAAACACACAGACCGACCACAACAAAATGGGAGGGAGGTAACTTCTCTGGTATTGCCTGTAGAGGCTGACATCATTTCCTAATATCACCCCATCAGCTGCAACATTCCCCGGTTGCGGGGGGGGGGGGGGGAAAAGATAGCTGCTAAAGCACCTGCTGATGATAATGGCAAACTCATGATTGTCATGTTGGTCTGCATCACTGCTGCCAATAGGTTTCTGAAGGGCCTTGGAAGATCTGAATGTGTGTGGAGGCAGAAACGTGAATGAGGGACAAAGAGGGATATGATCTATGTCTGACCACCCACTTCCCCCAGTAATCATCTACAAACACACTAATCAATGACAGCTGCCTTGATGCCAGATCAAAAGACCACGGAGAGAACATTAACACCACAGCCTTCCGGGCCTCATGTTCACTCATCCCGCCTCTCTGAACATCCATCTCAGCAAAGGCTTGAAAAATTGTGAGAGTAGACGAAGACAGGAAGGTGAGAGAAAGACTGCAAGTGACTCTGTCTTCATTCCTAAATTCATTCAAGTTGGCCCGTGACTCCAGATTGGAGGGAGCGAAAACAACTGAAGTGATCTGAGCTATAGGAATCCAGAGCACAGGAAAGCCATGCTTTAAACTAAAGCATATTGTCCTTTAATAGTCGTTGAAGGAATCACCGCAACAAATGTTTAATACAGAGGAATGCTGCAGTGCATCATACCATGACCAGTGGCAACATATGGAATACTATTTCATGACCGTTCTGGCACTGTACACAGAACTGTATATTACATTTTCTTCTCTCAAGGAAGTCTCTCAAGTGATTGTACAATATGTTGTGGCTGTTGCACTTCTGAGGCCTGAACAGTGTCCTGAGGGTTCAACCTTTAGATGTTATCTAAGAAGTAAGATTAGAAAGTTATACCATATAATGTGTACTGATGAAACTGCTACACTTTTTTGCATTTAAAACCTGTTGTGATGAGTGTGTGCTTCAACACACATCCTAGTCATTTGTTATCTTGTGAATGTTTGAACTCCCCTCCAAGACACTGGCATCGGGGGGGAAACAGCAATAACAGAAAATGGGGGCAGTAATCTTTTATCAAAGTGGGTCTCCGCATTTCTGGCACGGGAATTCTCTGTGGCATAATGTGATCCAGCTTTGGGAAAAGTGGAAAATGACTGGAGGCTAAAACAACTAATGAATAGTCTGCTGCAACACATGTTTGGAGTGGGCAGCTACTGAGCGAGCTCGGGGAGAGAGGCACTTCTGAAGGGTTGCACAGGTCCAGAATCTTCTCTCTGATGCATAAACGTGTGTTTGATATGTGAGTTAAATGTAGTTACCCACCCCATGCTGCTTTGGCAAATAGGTTAGATCAATATGAAGGTATTTAACCCACTCTACCACACATATACGCTTTAATAGGTCCATCATCGTGCGCTCGTGTTGTGCCTAAACCCACAAACAGTAGCTTACATTGCAGACACTAAAGTCACGTCGTAAATATATTTTCTGGAACATTTTGGTGATTTTACACAACCTAAGCAGCAGTTAACATAAAATCAAAAAACGAAACAGGGGTTTTAATTTGTTTCTCTAAATGTGACTGAAGATGCAACAAGTTAAACTAAATTAAAATCGAGAGATTTAACACGCCAAAATTCCTTGCAGAGAAACAACACATTTGAAACAGCATTTAGACACATCATGCAGCAGATAAAATTTTATATAAAAATGTATTTTATTTTAAAAAATAAATACGTGAGCTACTTTATACTTCAACTCCACATTTCATGGAGAAATATTGTACTTTTTAATCCACTGCATTTAAAAAAAAATCATCTTATAAAATCACTCATAATAGTTCAAATTAGCACTACCTCGACTTCAACAGTAAAATACCACTTACACATGTAAGCATCACTAATAATAATCCAATAAAACAATGAATAAAATAAAAAAAAATTTTGCATGGCAAGTGCTTTAACTTTTGATACTTTAAATACAAAATGATTATGGTGGAGAAGGGGGCTGAATCTTTATAAAAAAGCAAGACCTTCATCAGCACTGTTATTTTCATTGGACCCTGCTTTTATTTTAGAATGAATCTGGGAGGGAGAAAAGTAAAAAATAAATAGAAACTCACCTGCTCTACCAAAGAATTTAGACCACCATCTCTGCCAGTATAAAAAAAAAGGAAAATAAGAACATACACCACCCGTTAACCTGACCAACTCTCCCCCCTAATACTTTTTATACAGTACTTGAGTAACAAAATACAGGACTTTTACCCATAAAGGAATGTGTATGCATATTATTATATTGTGATATTTTTACATTTACTTAATCTGAATACTCTTATTACTACCACTAATAATACCATGCTGTATTTTGAGGATACACCGTACACCATTTATGGATGAGTTTCTACTCCACGCCACTAGAGGGAACAGTTTTATATTGATATCAAACGGTCTCATGGAAAATCAGCAGCTGCAAGTTTGTTATTAAAGGAAGTGACCAAAAAAAAGTTGTGGGAAAAGGAAAAGCTATCATGCAAGAGACATAGGGCGGCTTTTGTTGTGTTAAAATACAAACACTGGCTGCTACGCAAAAGAAAAAGCAGTTGGTACTGCGAGCAGCATTTCTTCATCTTTCTCTGATGCTGCTTTGAGAGTCGGGGCTGACAAACGAGCAGTCATGAACGAGGGTTTCAACCGAGCTCCCGGAGCTGGGAGGACCCGAAATCATCCAGCAGAGCCCGGGCTCGTGGGTACCGCCGAGGATGTTGACACCAAAACCACGCTTTTCAACCAAAGAGAGCCGTTGAGACAGCCGCGAACATCCCCGCCTTTTGCCGAGAACAACATTAGCACGGCCAACGACATGGGCGGTGGAGGTACGGAACAGTCTACTAGCTAACTATCCCTGAGCTAAGTTAGCCAACGTTAGCTACCATAGTGGCTAGCTACTTTCACAATCGATTTTGCGTAACTATAGCGTCAAAAGCGACTCGCTGACAGGGTCGCTGAATGTCAAATCAGCGTTTGCCAGGAATTGAAAGTAGCTACAAAATCTCCCCCGGCTGACAAATTCTTTGAGAAGCGTAGGGGGTTGGGCTCGTTTAACCTGAGCTAAATCTAGAGGTGTCATTACCTAGCATAGCTGCTAAATTCCATTAATGTTGGCTAACGGTAGCATTTTGGCGTTGCGACATGCACCTGTTGGATTGTTATTTCATGTGAGATAACGCAGTATCTAAATAAAGCTCCCACTCATATATCACATAGTCGACTAGTGTCGTGCCACTGTATCTTGGTGTCGTGCCACTGCTGGCTGTACTGCCCAGCTAAAATTTGAGTTTATAGAACTAGCATTCGCTTAAATAACCTAACGTTACGTTGAGTTAGCAACCAGTCCAGGTGGAAAATGTATTTACTTCTGTAAAACATTTAACTCCATCTCTACAGTTCATAGCCAGCATGATCCTGAAGTAATTTCTGGGATGATTGCCGACCAACCACATATGTTGCTCCTCTAGGTTGATGTGAACTGTCCTCCCGCTGCCCCTCCAATATGACTTTAAACAATACATCTGGGATCTCTGGTGTGATGTGTATATGTGCATATGTGTATTTTATTTTTTTTCCCACAACACTCCTTACTCAGTGATCTTCAAGCCCCTCCATAAGGACGACGTCTTTGGGCCCCCAGTTGCAAAAGTAACAGAGCCAGGAATTCCTTTTATCACGTCAGACATCCCACTCTATAACACACCTGCAGGAGCTGCAGCATTGGGGGGCACGTGCCCACACACACTCTTGTCAAAATTAGCCCTGCATGAAATTCTTAGTTTCACATCAACACTGTAGTTAGAGCTACATAGTAGTAGTTTTGTCATGTCAAATGTTTGTACTTTATAAGCACTTAAGGACAGTGCTGTGTAGTATTGCGTGCGTTTAACTTTGGGTATCTGCCATGTGCAATTTACCTTTGGGACATGAAAGTTAAAATCTTCTTTTTTATTGTCATCAATAGAAGACTATATATGAAAACTATAAAAATGCTAAAACCAACAAAGAATTGATCCTACTTTCAGTTAGTTCCACATACGAATACAGCATTCGTTGTCCAGCATCCATCAATTTACAGATGGCCATCCATTCATTTATGGCCATTGTGCCGTAAATAGTGCATCAAGTCTGTGGCCGAAAATTGTCTCAAACAAAAGCACAATATACTCCTGTTTGAGTAATATTTGAGAAAAATAAGTAAGCCTTGTTAAATGTATAAAATGAAATATACATTTGGGACCTGTTTGGAAAGAGTGTTTTTGAATTAATAGCAATATAATCAGCCTTTTCTTTAAAGAATAAAGATATTTTTCCCATGTGGGATGTGACATATAACAAAGACTGAGAACATGTTTCTTCTTCCTCCTTTCAGATTTTAAAAGACAGAGCACACCGCAACAAAGTCCAAATGCCAATACGTCTGCCTCCAGAGGGTATAATGAAGTGGATTCCATGGTGAAGTCTTCAAAGCTTTCAGCCAGTGCCCCAGAGTTTGTCCCCTCTGGAAGTAACCCATATGAAGTAAGAGGAATTGTTATGCCATCAGGGCCTTTCTAATTAATCAGAATACTTTATTGATTCCAGAAGGAAATAGGCCTTTCCATGCGGTCACTTTATATGAACTATTTATTGAACTTACAGAAAATGCGCTATATCCTGATATGTATCGTTATTGGGATATGAGATTTTGGTCATATCGAACAGCCCTAATACTATACTTTATGTCTTACTCTATTTTGCATGAGCACGATAAAATACTCTGGATTTTTCTATAAAGTTTTTCATTTTAAATTGTGATTTTTCTATAGGACCCTACTTTTTATGATGACGGCGAAAGCTATTACAGTGAACCAACCTTGGCTGATATGGTCACAGACTTCCTTGGCCACCTGAGCTCCTCACCAGGGTCCTTTGAGTCCGATGTTGAACACATAACTGGCATGCTCAATTCCTGGGTTACTACTGAGGAGTTGTTGCACGAGCTGGTGGAACTGATCTACACACAGGTTTGGAGAGACTTGTTTAGCATCTTTTTATAAATATATTAAATAATATGATTATGAATCAAACTAATGTACACACAGCAAACACATAGAATATAATTGTAAAGTTTTCTTTTCATTGCAGTCTACTGCCATTCCAAACTTCTCTTACACGGGTGCCAGGCTCTGTAACTACCTATCCCATCACCTCACTATCAGCCCCCGAAGTGGCAACTTCCGTCAGCTGCTCCTGAAAAGGTGATTTATTTATTTATTTTTATTTTTTTATGAATTTAATATTTGTTCATGTTAGGGGTAGACAGGATCTTGTGACAAAAATCCCCTTAACTTTTCTTTTAAATAAAATGTATCAATAATTAGATTGCTGAATAGGTTACATGTGTTTATTGGAGGATGTAGTAGCAGTAGATGTCGGTATCACAAGCAAAAGTAAGACCATAAAATATTTTTAGTGTTAGTAAACTGGCTAGCCATTGGGCCTCAAATAATAAAGTCAATACGGGAAGCAGCGTGATCTGTCCTTAGTCAGCCAAATTGCCCTTATTAAGGAAGAATGCTGTCTTTTCCGTAGATGTCAAACAGAGTATGAACAGAGGGATGTAGCTGTTCGAGGAGAGCCGGAGACTCAGAAGAAATTCCACTCCTTTGTGCTCTTTTTGGGAGAGCTCTATCTCAACTTGGAGGTAAAAGCTGCTCTTTTAGACAGTATTATCATTCCTAAAGTTTTGTAAATGCATTTATTTAATCAATTTGTAAAAGTCTGACACAACACAATATTGATTTGCTTTTTGAATCACACAGTTCTGCATTTAGCTTTTTAATACGCAATGCTTGAATTCAGGATGTCTGGTACTGTAGCTGGTGCATTGTCATCACAACTGTTTTCACGAGCGATCCCCCTTTTTATACAGAGAGAGAGAGAGAGAGAGAGAGAG
>JAVQJD010094813.1:0-29032 GCA_036023655.1 Nannoperca australis | reverse complement strand
ACCAGCACATTTGTGGAGGCCACGACACCAACAAGTTAACACCAAACAAAAAACCCATAAGTACAAAGTTAAATAACAAAAAGATTTAAAAGAGCAAGTAGACGAGCGGAGCAACCGTACCGGGCAGTACGCACTTATAAGCGCATGCGCACACAATTAATGTCATCTACATGATTTGCAGTTAACTTATCAAATGACTTGACATGACTTGATTCCTTAATTGTAGTTTTACAATACCATCTGAGAGCTGAGGTGAATAATATTTTCAAGTAACACACTATGTATGTTTTCCCCATGAGATTTGAATTTGGCACAACATAGCCACAATAAATTGGTTAAGTACAACAGAGGAAAAGAAAGAAACCCATTAGTTGGTAATGGTGCAATGGATGAGTGCCAGTTATGAAATAGTTCCAACTCTAAAAAGTCAAGTTCATTGAGGTACATATTTTTATACCAATGTGTTGTTGGCTTATTTATATACCTTTTTGATTGGATTACATATGTTATAAGTAATATAGCCCAAATAATTCACCAACAGATGCATGTGTCTCCTCCTGATACAGACCCAGCTGTGCACTCTTGCTAAATCAGCCTGATGGCAGGAGAAAAGTGTCAGCGCATCAACCTAAATCACAAAATAAGGCCCACAACAGAAAATAACGTCCTATCCTCAATATAAGATATCATAAATCGAAACAATTAAATTAATTTCAAGTGTTTATTTATAGTCTGTAGGGGCCCTAAAAAATCCCAGGGGTCCCCTTCAACCACCGTGCATCACCATTATGTTATAAATAATCTGACACCAACAAAAATGTACAAAATCTAAACTTTTGTTTTTCATATTTTCACATTAGTAGAATTGTCATAATAAAAATATAAAGAACATTAACAACCTTGCAATTTTCAAAATATAAATATATATATATATATATATATATAAAAAAGTAAATTTTCAAGTTTGTCATGAACAACATGGGGCCCCTTTAGGGAGGTTTCCTACTGAGATGTCATTGCAAATCATCCATTGGTTGGTCATGGGAGGGGGGGTTGCTGCCACTGTGGTTATCACATTTTGAGACACTGCTGTGGAATAAAGTTTGTCAGCCCTTGGGGGGCCCCCTAATTGCCTGGGGCCGCAAGCAGTTACCTGCCTTGCCTGTTCTCAAGCTGCATGTCTGCCTGGTGGGAAGTATTCTACAATAATGAAACAACTGATCACTATGTTGTGGGCAAAATGTCCTCACTACCACACCGTAAGAAGAATATGTTGTTGTCACCTTATACCATTTTTACACATTGGAGTCCCACGTGCTTTCAAACTCGTGGCCCCAGCTGAGGTTTCTGTAATGTTTTATAATGCAGCTATATACATCTCACAGTAAGGCCCGGTCAGGTTTCTGGTACTTGTGGTACTATAACTGGTGTTTGCTGTTTTAAACCATTGGGGAGCAATATCTAGTCTACCTGTTGGGCCAACACTTAACAAGAACCAAAATGTGGAAATATATTAGTCGAAAAACTGTTAAAAAATGATTTGGTTTATGGATGCAAACATTATAAGTCTTGTCTTTAAAACATCTCAGGGCATCTCATGTTTTGGACTTGAACATATTATATTTATTTCTTCTTGATCAATACATTTCTAAGAACAAAGTTCAAGGCTCTAATTCCAATTTATACGGTCAGGAATTTCTGCTAACATTGCAGATGTGGAGAGTTTTCTAGATGTATGTGCAAATATGTTGGCGGGACATTTGGCCAATATCAGTGCACAGCATTTGAAGCATCCTCAGCCCTGATGAAAGCCAGTCCAGGGGGTAAACGCCATAACTGAATGAAAGGATTATTCTGTTTTGTTCCATTCCACAATGTTTTTACAAGCAAACCATTTGCTGTGTCCATGCATAAAAAAGTTGCTCTGCCAAGCACAGTTTTCAGTTACTGTAAATGGTTTCAACTCAGAAAATGCAAGTGAAGATAAAAAGTGTAGAATCTATTAATTATGCTAAAGATGATAATAACAAAATATATGTGTTTCCAGATCCATTAATAATTCGCTTTAGTTATTTATAAATGAGGTATTTGACAGTTTCATTCACAAATTTTCTTTGTAATATAGATGTTGCAATTATCAGTTGAATATATTTACTGTAAATAACTGTAACAAACTCCAGATTATCTTTTTTTTTATTTGTCTGTTTTGGCCAGTGCCACCACTGGGATTAATAACTGTAATCAGACAATGCAATCAAACAATGTAATCTGATCTAATCTTATCAATTCCATCATTAGCTGGTAGCTCTTTCTCCCGAGGAGGACACAACTGCAATTATCTGATCTTTTACAGAAGCAGATTGCCACCTCTGATGTGTTAAAAGCTAACTAGTAAGCAAACAAACATAGCTGAGAGGCTAAGCAATGTCCTGCTGAGTTTCCATGGTGACTAGTTAAGAGCACTCTTTGCCAGAACCCTTTTTTCCAGTTGATTTGCATTGCAAGCAGTGAATGTCAGGGTGCTGTGACTTCACTATGCCTGCATAATGTGTGTGTGTGTGTGTGTGTGTGTGTGTGTGTGTGTGTGGATGTGGATGACTGACACCTCAACTAGACAAAGGAGGAAGGTTTAGTCTAGAACTTCATGGCTGCTGAAAAACCTTCTGTCATATCCAACATCTTCGGTTTGATTGGCTTTTTTTTTTAACCATCTTGTTTCTTTGGTTCACTGTGGTCTTTTGTGAGCACTGCATTGATGAACAGGTTTGCTTTTACCTGTGCACACTTTATAGGAATTATTATTAACGTTGACTTTTACTTTGGCTATATAAGCGGAATTGTCATGATAACAGAATCATTCTGTACCTTCATTCTGCAAACTGACAGGTTGACAGACATGCAGGTTAACGCTCTTTCCACTCCAGTCATCACTACGTTGGTATGATTTATTTACTTTATCATATTTTTCAGTGCTTTAAACTCAAACTAAACACCATAATGAGGCAGCACAGCCACAGCCCAGACCTCCCTGCCTGAGTTTGTTTAACAAAGCAAGATTTTACATTGATTGAAATTGCCATTTACCACCCATCAGCTTCTCATGTCAATGCAGAAGCAGAGTTCCATTATTAGAGATATGATCCGATGCATATACTTTATAGACTTCAGTCATTGTTTAAAATCTGTAATTAGAGGAAGCTCAGATTGAATAATGCAGAATAATGCCATTTGAAGAACTACATACACTTAATGTAATACTGATAACGCAATACTGTGAAGGTGTAGCACCCATAGTCATATCATAGTCACAAAGAATTCCTCTTTTCAACAGAAAGTTTTCCTTCATTGATTCTGTTTATTAACAACTCACTTTCCAGCATTTGTTTCACATTAAAAGCAGGGGAAGGGATTGTGTCCCTTGAGCTGCTGGGAGGCTTTTAATATGAAATGTCTATGCAGAGAATAACCATTTAAATGACATTAGATTGACAGGGATTGACAAAAATGGCTTTTAATTAATTTAATTTTAATTTAATCTAGTTTTATCACTTTCAAATTAGCAGAATTGGTAGGCTTTTAGTGTGAAACGTCTGCAGAAATTGTTGAGTTTCACTGAAAGTATCTCAATAGAGATATAAAAAAAAACAACGTCAAACATCAACAGATCCTAAAATAGGGACACATCTTGTAATAATATAAAACAGGAAAAATAAAAACTGTACGATTCCAACATGCCATCCTTGCATAGCACACGGACTGCATGTGGTATTATGGACAATAGACCATAAATTGTGCATGGGATCCCTACTTGTTGGCAGGGCAATGTCTATTCAATAGAAGACTCGTAGGAAGGAGGGGAGAGATAAAAGAGGGATGAAGAGCATGCAGGTGTAAAATGCAGCAATCCCACATGTCCTTTTGAAACAACCTTGCTACTTGAAACATGTGGGTGTTGTGGTAGCACTGGCTAACAGAGAGGATAAGAAGACAACCGGTGGAGAGACATAAGTGAGAAAACCAGCATTACCGAGAGAGGGAAAGAATCTGTTTGAGGAAAGAGACTGAGGAAGTGAGAACACATGAGGACTTCTAAAAGTAGAGAGAAAGGTAGAGCGAGGGGTGAGGGAGATCTAAACAAGGCAGAAATGATAGAGAGAGAGAGAGAGAGAGAGAGAGAGAGAGAATCATCGCTTATTTATAATCTCTGTTATTCTCTGCCTTGATTCGGGCTCAGATCATACATTAGATCTCTCTGAAACAAGCCATGTTTCCTCTCCTCGCCTCTCAAACTCAGCTTCTATCTTTAGCTGCCATCCCTGTCACCCAAATAGACTGTCTCTCTATTTCACTTTCTCTCACACAAACCTTACTGCTGAGGAAGAAAAAAAACTAAAAACGGTAGAGATAGAGAGGTAGGTAGAGATATATATTGTACATCCATGGTATGGCTTTTATCTAAAAAGCATCAGCTGGCCACAAATAAATCTAGTTGCTCACTTTTTGTAGTTTTTGGAGTCGACCAAACTGTCAAAGGCCAGTCTCGAGGACCAAATCCGATTGGCCTGTGCTGGTTCCTTTCCTACCTTATGATTTGTTCACAATGAAAGCAACTTAATTTATCTCAAAACTGCCTTCTTCCAGCCATAAGAAGTCCAAACCACGGGTCCTTTTAATGTGTTTAAAAGTTTAGAGTTCGTCCAGCTGTTTCCAATAAGAATCATGTAATATATGATCACATCCTAGAAACAACCAAGTGGCATTTTAAAGATTTCTCTAAAACCCATTGATACAATAAATAAGACCCATCGAATACAAGTCAACACGAAGTGAATGAAGCTAACAAATCCAGATTCTTCTATAAGCTAAACTATCCAATATATTTAAATCTTACCATTCGAATAGTCGGAAGAATAGTCATAATAATTGTAACTTTTTTCACTTTTATCTACATATCTAATATTGTCATGTGATTATTGGTTGTACATATATTATAGAGCCATAATCTGAATAGAATAGAATTCTCTCACTATTTGGTTGCATTCTGAAAAAACTAAGAGAAAATGTTGTGAAGCTGTGCTCACAAATCTAGGTAACACGTCTTACCAAGGACAAGAGGAGGACAGGCACATGCAAACAGCCATGTGGATTTTAGCTCCACAATATACAAACACAGCTTTACATTAGATAAACAAATACCTCTGGGATGTTTACTGGCCACATGCTGACGTGATAAGGTCAATTAGCAAGAAAAACGTGAGTGTTACAACTGTAACGCATGACGTTTAAGAGGACTCCCCCCTACATGTTTACTCAGTATACTTTACAGGTCTCTATTACATTGTCTTCATGTCTCTTTCTTTAAAGCTCCCCAATTATAAAGGACAAGTGACTTGAAATAACAGCACCTCCCAAATCCATTACTTGTATTCTGTGTACATGTGTGCGTGTGTGTGTATGTGTGTGTGCATGCAGTGTGTTTGCACTCTGTATACAGCAGCTGCTGTCGATGGGGTCACCAGTCATCTGGTGGCTACAGTTGTTTTTCTGCCGTGCTGGCATCAAGGTCAAATACTCACTTTCTGCTGAGAAGCACACACACTCTATTTAGAGGAGTATAACAGCACTTACAGACGTGTCTGGATTGCAGAACATTTCACTTCATAGTGCTATCAAGTGCTCATAGCTGTGCACCTGTGAATAATGAAGAGTTTTCATATTTCCTCTCTTGCATCAGACCCATATTTACGGTTTTACATCATGTTACTGTGTTGGCACATAATTTAACTTTTGTGGTTAAAAGTTATTTCTTGAAGATAAAAAGAAAATTAATTCGCATAGCTTTGTTTAGCATTTTCATTGTTCATATTTAAGAGGATGTTTTAAGGTAAGATAATTAGACATATGAGGCAAAATTACTTGAATGGTTTATAATTTCCATGCAGTGTAGTAGCTCTTGAGAACTTATGTCTTATAACATGCTGTTGTATATGTAATTAAAAATTCCAAACTTTTGACTAGTACTGTATATTTGATATATTTTAATCTGTTAAATTTAATGTAGTTGATTTGGAGACAGTTGTGGTTACTGCAAGTGCGTTTTAATAGTCCTGTAGTCCCATTCGGAATGACATCAACTCTAGGGGCAGTAACTGAAAGTCTTAAAACTGTATAACTGATTTTTAGACCACTTGAGGGCAGTAGAGCGACCTGAGAACACAACGTTGACATATTACCACCTCATGAAGTGGTGATGGGGAATGTGTTTAACAATTTACACATCAAACAGACGCAACAATATTGCTCCAGTATTTGCACCAGCTGGTCTCTAATGTTGTCTGTCTGCTCTGTGACGCTGGGCAGGAAGTGTACAGGGGTTTTAGAGCATTCTTGCTGTGGTTTTCTTAAGATAATGTATTCTCTGCCAGTTCATGACTACAAACACCTTTTACATTAAACATGATAGATAAAGATATATAAGGTAGATGAGAGTTTTCAAAATAATGTTTCCTCAGGAAATCCATGTAACAGTGGAAGTGGGTGGGTTTTTCAAAACTGTGTAGGATTAAGCAAGGATATCAACTAAAATCAATATGTTCCAATGCCTCAACCAAACACTTTGTAGGGCGCGCACTCCAATATCTTTCTTTTTGTCTCGTTTCTGTTCTGCAGCTATTTCTCTCTATCACTCCATCTCCATAGCTCATCATTCTCGCCTCGGGTGCAGGCTGTTGCTAAGAAACGGATAGGGGAGCCAGTGTGTGTTTTAGATATGCTTTGCTTCTTTTTATTTTTTCAACTCTCTGTGACGAGTGCAGAACTTTTTCAGTGGGAAATGTCAGAGAAAATCAATCCCTTCCACCATCCTCAACTTCATTTTATGATCTCTCTCTCTCTCTCTCTCTCTCCAGATCTGTCCTTCTCTCTTGTTCTTTCTCAGTCTGTGCTGGCTTCAGTCTAAATATACCTCAAGAACTCAGCCTGTCTCTGCTTGGTTTTCTTGACTTTACAACAACAACATGTTGATTTTCTTGACTCTTATATGTATTGGCAACATTTCACAGCTCTTCTTGGCTTTCTTCAGTTTTCTAACAAGAAGCTGTCTTTTGGTAGATTGGCTTGACTTCTTTAAAGAAGAAGAAAATAAAAAAAATTCTATTTTATTTTCTCAACTTTGCCATTAAGCCAGAACACTGGTCAGTTCAGGACCTTTCTAAATACCAGCTCAGTGGATATTCCATTTTTTTTTCTGCACACAAAACACATGTAGTTTACCTTATTTATTACCTTGGTTTCAAACCTCTGGATTGCTGCTTATCTCCAATTTGTTTTAGGGATTCAAAAATATCCTGTTTTGGTCATTGATTGCTAATTCCCTGGTTGGGAAAACAACTGAGCCAATCCGAGCTCTGAAGGTGGAATGAAGAAAGGGTATGTCATTATTCCACGCCTGAACCAAAGAGGTCATCCTTGCTAGTTTTTCTTGAAATGTCTACTTATATATGAATAGCATATAACAAAGTAACAAAGATGAGTTTGTTACTCATCTTTATGTGCTTGAAATGAACGTTCATGATAAAAGCTCTCCTTTGTCATGATTATGGGTGGTTGGAAGTCACACTTCAGAGGTGCATTCATGACAGCTCAAAATTTAAGTTGTAGTTGTGAAGTTATACTTAATCTGTACAAGTGATGCCCTTCACAGGTGACTTAGAATCTGACCAGTGCTGACATTGCCAACAATGGCAGAACTTAACCCATACCTCACCTCAGCACCCCTGTGAGGACCTTGGCTTGGTTTGGCCCACTATTAACCCTAGGTGAAGGGCAAGACCACTTTGGGTGAAATGAGGGGTGAAGGAACACATTGACTCTGTCTGCAGAGGGGAAATGCTAATGAAGAATAGATGATGTCAATTAACACTCACAGAAGGGTGACATAATATAGCTAATGATGGTTCAGTGACACCCAGAAACGAGGCGGTTGCTTGGAAGAGGAAAATAGAAACCGTGCTTTAAGCCACCTGGACATGGTTCATGTGGAGGGTATGTGTCTTGTTCATACAATTTATCTTTACACACAGATTTGTGCCAACATGTCCATATGTTTCCTCTAACCTTTTATTGTTATTGTTGTACTTTACATTTATCATGTTGTTTCTGGGTTCATGAACCACCAATACATCTTGCTGTGGTACGTAGGAAGGTAGGGATGTCATTCTCCATGTCGAAGGGCCCTTATCAACAGGCGCAGATCAAAATGCCTCTGGATGCAAGTGGATAGACCTACAACCAATCAAAGCAATGAAATGTGTGATGAAGTGCTGAGCGAATACGGTTGGAAGTACTGTAAACTTATTTTTTATCAACAAAAGCTTGCAGCTGTTTGTTCTTCTATTAGAAAAAATATAGTTTCCAGTTTACTGACACGATAGTGGGTTCAGAACATTCCACATCAGTGGCAGCCATCTTGGGTATTTACGAAAGTGTCTCAACAATAAGTGCAAACTGTAATCTTAAAAGGAAAATAACTGTAGTAGAATAGAACAAGAAAGTTGTTTCAATGCTGAACTGAAGATGTGAAGACTGCCTTCCACTGCTTTGCACCTTATGAATGAAAAGTGAACTGCATTGGTTCTCTTCAAATCTATTTAGTGATGTCTGTGATTGTCTCTGAGACACATGTACCTATACATAACCGTACACGTGGGGAAATACACATCCACCCATCTACATGTACTTGTACACATGGTTTTCATCCATTGCCTCCATGGTGTGTAATTCATGTAGCCCACTAGTTCTTGTAATCTGTCTATACTTGGTTACTCTGTTGCCTGCAGTAATTCTTAATATCATATGTAAATATTTATCAAGTATTTCCATTATTTCAGGAGGCTTTACACCTAAAGACATACGTGAAATACACATAAGATTTGTCCTTTATCACCAGTCTAATATGATATATTTGTCATCATGACTGATATATAGTTAAAGAATTAAAATGAATGTATCTTTAATGATGAATTCAATTCAATTCAATTTTATTTATATAGCGCCATATCATAACAAAGTTATCTCAGGGCACTCAATCACATGGAGCCGGTCGAGACCAACTTCGTGATGAATGGTGTAATCTTTTATTTATTCTCACCACCACAATCTTTTTAAATTTGGCGTGGTCAGTCCTGCTGTATTAAATGAACAACATGCACTGACATTTACAAAATTGTGAAAGAAAGAAGGGAAAAAAGCCACAGTTACAGTAAATACAAAATATAAATTCACCCTGTTTCCTGAGGATTGGTATCCCTCCATGTGCAGCTGATTAAATTTGGGTGCGCTTGATTTGCGCCAGCAGGCAGCTGTGTGCGCTGGTTGAGAGATGACCGTGGTCTGTATACGAGGAGGCATGCAGTCATCAGAGAAATGGTTATTTGCCTCAGCCTTCTGCCGGGCGGCATCAGAGCACAAATATGTGCATTCAAGTCGTTTTGATCTAAGACGGAAATTACAGCAACAGCTCCCATCTGTTTCCACGTGTGACGACTCTATCTGCTGACATATTCTGGCACATTTGCATTTCACATTGATTTATGGCTGCAATAAAGCCAATTAACAAGAGTGCCAAAATTTGTATTTTCCAACTGAAACGGTCAGAGACCCTTATTTTATTCTTTGTTCAAGCGGGCGATCCGGATTGCTTTTTCTGTTGAGAGCATTACTCAACTCACATGCTTGTGCACACACACACACACGTCAATGCTTGCACAGACAGCGTGTGATTAACTAGTGTCTGGCTGGCAGCCAGTGCTGACATGACAGACTGTGTTAACATGTGGCAAAAAAGTTACAGAGGCATTTGGACAGACAGGCAGTTGGATGGACATATGCACTGAGCAGGCGTTAGCGTTTAACCTGATGTTTTTAAAGGAGGAAGCGATCAGAAAGACAGCTGGGTGTGGAAGTTAAAGGACTCCTAAAGAATGCTATCTCAGTCATATTATTGTACAGCTACAACAGCAGGCACAAATGAAATGCTCTTTTCCTGTATCAGTATCACCAGTTTGGCTTTGATTAAAGCTGCGCTTGGCAACTTTCAGTAGCAGCCCCAAATGACAGCATGAGGTATTTGTGAATTTTTCATCAGCCAGAAAGCCTAAAAGGCGAGCTCACTGACATAAACTTTTTGGATGCTATAAGGAGTTTCAGACATTTTAGTGCAGTGGCATGTGCTCGTGGAATACCCACTCTTCCTCACATTGTTGTAGACTAAAGTTTTCACCCACTATCTTGCACCAGTGACTATACTAACACCAGAATCGAAATTGGGCTAATTAGTCTACACAATCTCAATGCCTACTTCTCCTTTATGTCCCCAATTCCATATTTGACTATCTGTTATACAGTCAGGTACATAAGTATTGGGACATCAACACAATTCTTTTTGGCTCTATACACCACCACAATGGATTTGGAATGAAACGAACAAGATGTGCTTAAACTGCAGCTTTTCAGCATTGTGGAGGTGTATAGAGCCAAAAAGATGAGAATTGTGTCGATGTCCCAATTTTTATGGACCTGACTGTCTATATCATACATTGAGAATGTAATGCTGCTTTAAGTTGCATGCAAGACAATGCTATGCAGTGAACATCTTATACAGATAATGGTGCTGCAGTTCCCAGAAGTGTTTTGCAAGCAGAGACAGCATGAGGACAAGAGTGCACATGGAAGGCAAATCACTGAACATGATCTCCAAAATAACAAATCCAACAGTGCTGAACAAACCTAAATAAACACACGTCAGACTGTCACACTAATTGCACTAATAATAAACAGAACTAAGAAATAAATATGATCAGCTGTCACAGTAAAAGCACAACATATGAATCATGCAAAAAAAGGTGATGAGGCTGTTTAAGGCTGAGGGTCTGCTAGAGTGACCCTTGCAGTTTATAAGACCACACAAGCAAGTAAACACAAAGTCCAAGTGACTGGAGTCAGTGGCTGAAGATGTCCTGCTAAGTGTTGCTGCGAGTGTGAACTTCAAGCAGCTACCCAGAAGCTGACAGCTCCAGGATCAGCACCTTGGAGAGCTCCAGAGCACACAGCCTGGTTTCACCCATTTGGCTGTGCACACAGACAACCTCACTAGGGAGGAATGACCAAATGACAACTGCCAGATTATTAATTTAAATGAATTAAGTGCCTAACATCAGATATGAATTACGTGAATTACAATACATCTGCAGATGATGACACGATGTCTCTGTGCATGTAAATACATAGTTAATTGGTTGGTGGCATTGAGATTAACATAAATAATTACTTGTGTGTGCTTAAGGTTTTTAAGTGAATAAGAAAATCTATTTTAAAATATATATTTTTTTTAATTTCCAAAATATTCAGTACAGTATATTGTGTAATGGCAGAGGAGAGTGAAATAGGAGAAGGGGAGACAAATAGAATTGAAGGAGAGAATAGATCATCGTGGTCAGCTGTCAAGCTGGTGGTTGGTCGGTGTCCAACTTCTCCCTGATCTTTGCTATGGTTTTCAACTTTTTACTAAAAATAGACGCCTGACCTCACCACACTGCTGAGGAGGAAGGGAATTAAAAATAAATAATACATACGGGATATGGGTTTCTGGTGGAAAAACATCCCAACCATCAGCTCTGTGTGTAGATGCTGGAGAGGGGAGATCTGGAGGGAAGGCAGTGAAAAGAAAGGAAGAGGCTATAAAAGAAAGGAGAGGAAGTCAAGTGAACGCTGCAGAGGAAATGCAGAGGTTTAGAGATTAGAGGAGGTAAAGTTTCAATGCTAGTGAATACATGAGCTCAATCAAAAACAAAGCTGTTATCTAAACTCTTTGACGCTCCACTCAAAAACAAAAAGAAACACTTTCAAACAGCAGAATAGGCACAAATAGGGACGGCCCTTTAGGAACAAAATATATAAATGATGCTCACGGTTTCATTAAAAGTCAGATTATAGGATAATAACTGGACATTTGAAGTTAAACAAAAAAAGAAATAACTGAAATGATGATACAAATATTAACAGTATTATGTGACATACTAAGTCAGTATTTCTACATAAAAACTCACAATGAGGAATTTTAAAGTCTAACATATGTGATAAGTCATTAGATATTAGCTGAATATATGATATATTAGTTAATAAAACATCATTATATATGTAGTATCTCCTAATTGTGGCTTACTGAATATTGTTTTTATATCATGATTTCTATCATGACAGACTATTCTATCATAAAGTAAAATGCCAAAAAGCAGTCCCGAGCTGACCACCTTACAATATGAATAGCTGACTGACTGATTAACTGGGTAGTTACCAATAGCCACAATGGCTGAATAGGCAAAATGTAACAGTACTTCCGGCCACATTATTTGATTTACAAGTGAACCCTTGGAGTTGGAACAGATTGCACATCGATGCATGGTTATAGATGAAGTAGGCAGTTTTGCTGATGGAGGGACAGTAAACAAGCCTACTTCCCTTAAATGAACAAATAAATGAACGGATGTGTTAGTTACTTGATCTGTAAGGTGCTTTGCATCTAAAAACATAAAAAACGTAATAAAGATGGAAACAAAGAGACAGGGACTCAGATCGTTCTCTGTCTGACTCACTGTTGAAAATGCTGACTGACTGTTCAGGTAGAGGCTGTTCAACAGCTGACAAAGAAAGCACAGTCTCAAGGCTGCAACAATGTGTCTAACTGAATGGTTTCTCCTTCTTTTACTTTTATATTCAGTTTGATGTATCTTTCAACTGGTGGACACTTGAACTTATGCAAATCCCTCTTCACTTCAGCAAGGTGACAGTTTCAGTTCCTGTTTTGATCTTCCAGTCGAGTTGATAGACAACTTTAGTTCTGTCTCTTTTTTTCCGTCTCCCTTTGAGTAAAGAACAATTCTAATTCTCAGTGTGATGATCCAAACTCCCTCTCCCTACAGAGTTAGTCTCATAGGGTTTCATTTACTATGCTCGCCGCAAGAGAGCAATTGTTACGCTTTTCTAAGAGGAAAATTAACAGCAGGATGTTAAACAAAATAAGCATTCAGTAACATGAGGACATGGAATAAGTATATTATATATACTAACAGTCATAATATTCAAATTCTAAATAGGGTGTTTTGTTTTTATGGACTTACATCCAAATATACATGTTCATGAGATAAATAGTTTCAAATATTTCTTTCACATAAGAATAGAAATGGATTTATAAACCTTACCATCTATTTACTTTCCTTAGTAATGAGATAATGTAGGTAATACAGTAGTTTTTTTCTCACTTTGCCCCTGTGCGTGCAGATGAAGTTGAAAATTGTGCCTCTAAACAAGCTTATAGTCAATCTACTCCCACTGCGCCAGAGTGCATAAAATTAAATAAATAAGGATTTAAAAGTGGATCAGCAAATTTTTTAAACAAAGATGCAGTCGGTGCCTTAATTCACACAGGTTAGAGTGAACATCTGTTTAAATGTGCTTTATAAATGAAATACCCAGCTTTGTTCCTTTGTGATTTTTCTTCATCTACTAAAGCATAAAAAAACCTAACCAAAAAAAACTAAAAAAACAAAAAGGGATTTAGAGGAAGAAGGGAAACAATAAAATCCACTTAAGAATAGCTCTTTTGCACAAACATTATAGTCCCCTCAGACAGTCTAAACACATTTATTATTGCACAGCTAGTCGTTTACAAAAGCCCAGACAAGTTTAGTATCTACTATAACACATGCTCCCTTTCTCATTTTCCATCTATTCTCTCCATACTGGCTTCCCCACCCCTCCCTTCAGTCTGCCTCTTTATTTTAATACAAAAAACACAAGAACCAATCTGTCTCATTAAACACATAGAGAGGCTTGAGAGCTGGACTCACATAGTGGAGGGTAAGAGGTGGGTAAGAGCAGGGACGCTAACAATAGAATTCTAAGTACGGTAGAAGCTTGGTGCCATTTTCACATGCATTGATATCCTTTTGATGCAAGGGATGTTTGTGTACTGGATTTTCTTGGCTGTGGCTAAAAGGGTGTATCTGGCACACCCTGTTCATCTGTCAGAGCTTTAAACTTTGCCTCACAGCAAGGGGGTTCTCTCCAGGTACTTTGGCTTCCTAACACAAGCCAAAGACATGATGGTTAGGTTAAATGACGACTCTTGATTGCCCTCGGTGTGACTGTGAGCTGTCTCTAAGTGTCAGCCTTGTGAATGACCTGTCACTTGCCAGTGTCAGCTAGGACTGACTCCAAGTAAACTAGCCTTTACTTGTCTTCAAGGACTGAAGACGTGTCTTAAGACTAGACATGACTTAAGACTTGACTTAGACTTCTCTCAGTTGACTTGAGCCTTGACTTATACAACCCTTGAAGAACTTGAGACTTAAGACTAGATTTGATTTGACAAGACTTTACTTGGACTTGAAACCAGCTCTTTCATCTGGCACAGAATCAGGTTGAAACAAGCCAAGAAAATAGGTACAAATAGTTGGAGTGTCCATGTAGAATGGTTACAGTAGTTGTGGTGCATAATGTTGAAACATAAAGAAAACAATCACAAACTCATTTCAAATTGAAAGAACAAGCTGTTCTCATTAAAATGCATATTTTATAGTGGACCTCCACTGACAAAATGTAATTACACATTTGTAGGCAGCAAAACCCTTTCTCAGGATTATTGAAAGATAAAGTAATTAGTTTAATTTATATTGGCTTTAGACTGTAGCCCTCTGTTTCCACCTGTTCATTTCCCCCTTTCCTCTCAGTCCATCCAGCAGTTGATTAGACTAACAGGGGTGGCTTTCAAAGCTTTTAATGGTTCCCATTGAGGGGCTGGGCAGTGTGCTGCTGGATGGTTCACAGTGAACGAACATCAGGTTCTAATGAGGCACAAAGAGAATGGAAGGAGTTTGTCTGGACTAATTTCATTAGCGTCCTGCTGTCCCCCGTCATTGTAGTCAGAGATACAGAGGACATTCTCAGATGGGTCATAATAGTCCAGAGGACAGCATAATGCTCAGATAACTGATGATATATTGTTTATGGAATTGTGGCTGTAAGGGGTGTGTGTCTGGTGATGAGTGCATGTGCTTGATGAACAGGAAATCAGAAGTAAAGGTGCAATGTGTGCTATTTTATTTACACACTGGTGTGTCATCGTCAAATTATTTGATACTTCAGTGCAGTAAGGATGCGTCTGAAATGATTGTTTTGATAAATCTCACAGCTGTAGTCATGTGTACTACAGCAGTGTTACTGTAAGTTAAGACTACGTTTCCCACAAACTCTGGAACTTGCTGCTCCCACATACCCCTCTTTGGTACCCTATATTTTAGTCAGTGATCTGACTAATTTCTTCCTCCAGTTACCCTTTCTAGAGAAATAATTCATTGCTGAAAGAAAGCATTTACCCTGAAGTACCCTCTTCCGGTCTGTTGACAATTAGGCCTCACTGACATGCATATGTTTTGGGAGGGGGGGCGTTAAGATCAGCAGTTTATGTTTTCCTATTAGTTAATCATAAGCACAATCTTTCCCTAACCTCAACCATACTGTAGTTTCCATGCACAGATATTGTAGAAGTACAAATTAAAAAAAAGCATTGACATTGAATGGAGTCTGGGGTTTCTTAGAATAGTCCAGTATTTTATTTCAAATGTTTAAATATACATACCAACATATTTTAGGTTGGTGCAGTAACCCTTTCTTAATTTTCAATGATAAAGAGGCATTTTAATTTGCTGGCAGCCACAAGCTCATTAACAAATGTATTTACTGTCAAAGTTGAATTGATGTGGTGGTTGCACAGTGTATTAAGAATACCAGAAAAACAGGTAACAAAAGGGAACTATTCACTTTTTTTTATCTGGCTTCACTTGTTAATGAACCACAAAAAATATGATATACATATATATATACATACAGTACCAGTCAAAAGTTTGGACAAAGTTGGGAAAGTGTGTCCAAACTTTTGACTGGTACTTTATATATATATATATAAAAAACACATTAAAAACACTTTAATCTGTAGTGACTACAGGGCTAGCATCATTGAACGATGAATGAACACTGCCAACTTGGAGTAACGGGAGGTCTCTGTTTGGTTTTTATTTATTTATTTTTTATTCTGTTGACATGGCATGAATGCAGCTTGATATTTTCCAACTGGAGGCCCACAATGTAAAATGCAGTGTCGGGCCATGTGGCAGCTGCCAGCTGATTTATTGAGGACTCGCTGATGCCAATAATATGCACAGAACACTTAGTTGATAGTTGAGGATTAAACTGAGTTAAATTGAATTCTCCTGTTGTTTGTCAAAATGTTAATTTGAGCATTTGAGGGAAAATGTGCACTTTGTAGCTACAAGAACATCTCTCTCTATGTCTTTCTCTCTATCTCACTCTCCTCTCGCTCTACTTCTCTCAAGGTGCCATTAAAGAAATCCCCAATTACTCCTAATAATGATGTAATCAAGCACGGCTGACGTGCCAGCGAGCTTTAATTAAGTTATTAATTAGCTGAATAATGGGGTTTTTATTCACCGACACAGAAGCCACAGTCTCCCACGGCAAGAAGGTGTGTGTTTATGTGTGTGTGTGGATGTGTAGGTGAGATGTGACAAGGTGTGTTTGTGTGTGTGTGAAGCAGAGATAGAGAAGAGTGTGTGGGTGAGCAGATGATGTAACAGTCAAAGAGGAAGAAAGAAAAAATAAAATGACTGTAATGTTGTTGGAAAAAGGTTTAATTCTGCCAATAACACATTTATATAAAAAATTTATTTTTACACATTTTCTTTCTCCAATGGTTCATTTGGGACAAACACATAGATTAAGTAATTTACCACATCCTCTGTTTTCTCCTCCAATTACAGCACAGTATCATGGCCCCTTAAGAGCATTACGATAATATTTCACCTTATTTGCTCTCTAAGCTCCACTGCCCCGAGGCCAGTTTAACCTTCTCACATGTGCTGAGTTCATGCTGTAGACGACAGGCTGACAAAAACACATCCACGAAATACATAATTACCTGGACATGAATAATCCGAGGTGGCACCTGTGACTGCAAAGGTGCACAGCCGGTTGATCCAATTAACTTAAAACTACGGGCCTTAATTTATCTGCAAATGACTGTGCTTCTCCAGGGAGGTTGATAATGTCAAGCTTCTCATTCACAAAACAGCTCTTCTTTCTTTATTCCTTTCTGTCTGTGTAGTATTTTTTTGTACTCTCTCTTCTCCCAACCTAAGCTAACCTCAAAGCCACACACCACGCTCCCGTATTCCATCGGACTGTAGCACAAGGTGAAAAACACCCACAGTTTTCTGCTGGCTTTTCCCTCCCTCCATTGTCCAATGTAACTGCGTTACTGTTTGAATATGTAACCCCTCATCAAAAGACATGAAAGATGTGCGATCAAAGCAATGAAAAACCCTCCCTGGTATTAGGTTTCTCTTATCTCACTGCGTGGCCGGAACCCTCAAACCATCTGGGCCAGCCTGTCTCACAGCCAGGGACCTGAGTGCACATAGAATGGTATTTGGTGGAGTAATGGTGGCATTAATGGTTAAATGACTTCTTTCTACAAAATCTGCACATGGCAACTGTAGTTATGATTAGCGACTGCATTTATAGCCAATAAGCTATGATTTTCTATATATTATGATAAAATGTAGGCAACTGCAACATTTTTCCGTATTGCATTTCAAATTCCAAATTATCGTCTAAAATAATCTACAAATTACATGTCAAAATATAAGTCAGTGGCCCTTTCACATCAGTAATCTGTAATCATAATCTATTACGTCTAAACAGAAAGAATGTAGCCCAGTCTATAGAAATCAAGCCTTAATCAGCAAAAGAGAAAAGAAAACAGCAAAGTATTGCCTAAAATAGTTGACAGGTGATCTCTGGGTGTAAGAAAACAAATTAAACATTCTTGATGCAATAAAATGTCATGCTGTCCAAATTTGCCTCAGTGCACTGTACTGAACTGAGAGCATTCAAGGAGCAATCAAGGCATTTCTGCGGCAATATATTTAGCTAAACATCTGGGAATAAATGCATACTGACCAATGTGTTTGACATGTGTGAAATCAGAGAAAATAAATTGTTTTATTACTTGGTAGCTTGTAGGAATTGCTGCATGTTGTCTAAAAATAGTCCGGCAGTGTATCAAGAACGTGACGTCACAGAAGAAATCTGCCAAAAAAACAATTCAATAACAATTGGACTTTTTCTAAAACAGAGGGATAGTTTCCTGTAATTATCATTTCCTATTGTAAATTCACAGACCTCATTAAAACTCAATCACATTATATTGATCATTGATGAGTTCTTTTGTCACCCCCCCAACACACACACACATACTAAAGCTTCACAGTGCACTCCTAGGCTACAGTAAGCATGCATTACATTAGAATTAGTAAAACAATTAAACTGTATATGACAGCAGAAAAGCTGAAATGTGAGCTGCATCGCAGGCGTCCTTTGATCGTTTTCTACTGTCTTTCAGGTTGGAAGCAGGGGGAATTTGATGTGTCTGTGCCCAGGGTCCCATTGTCTCAAAATCCATCCCAACATTTTCTCTTCACTTTCTATTACTGTAATGATGCATTCTGACAGGTCAGCGCTGACTGTGTTGTCTTCTTGCAGCAAAGAAACACACACTGGTTTGTGACGAGTGGGAATACAAAAATCTTACCATCCATCAGGCCGTGAAGTGAAGTTTCTGTGAAAAAGAAAGTGATTGCATTTTAATATTGGGTGTGAAATGAGTCTTATGATCCAGCAGTTGTCACAAACATCTGGATGCACTTGGAACTCTCTAATTCATGCTGAGATTCTTAGCAACTGTTCCTATTTTCATTTTCACCATTTTCAGACATTGTTGCTAACATTTAAGCATCATGCATTTAAATGACTCTTCTGTATGGGAAAGCTAGTAGGACACAAAGTGAGTGGGTTTAATCGAGATTTAGAGATTTCTGTGTCTCCTCTTGCCTGCCTCCATCCGTGCTGTTTGACCTTGGTGTGTGATGCAAGGTCACAGCACTGCAGTGGCCTAATACTCTACTTCTCTGAGTGTTTGTGTGTAAAATATGTAGGGCTTTCTAAATGGAGGGGAAGCTTGGTGTTAACGCTCTTACTCACTTTCTCCCCTTTCACGTCTCTGTTACCCTCCCTCTTTTGCTCCCCTCTCTTTTGTCCTCCTTCCCTTTGCCATCCCATATATTGTCTTAGCTATCAGCCAATCCACCAATGGCTCTTATTCTTCAATAAGTGGACGCGATCCCGTCCCACTGGAGGAAAGAGGATGGAAGCCGACTGAATACAGAAAGGCCTTTTATCTCTTTCTCTCTTTATTCTATTCTGTCTCCCTCATGTTTCCATTCCCTTGCTCCCTCTCTTTATCTCCCCTCCTCTCTCTCTTTTCCACTCTCTGTGTGTGTCACTGGGGATTTCTCTGAAAGCCGGGTGCATGCTGAACGGTCGGGCGTGGCCGCTGTTGCTTATAGCAGCCTATGCTAACAAAATTATCAACTTGACAGACTGCGTTGCTAGTTTGACTATCCTTCACCTTCCTGCTTTGCACACTCTCCAGCCTCTGCCAGCCTATGCAGCGCCGGCCTTGGCTGGGCAAACACAGAGATCTGGCTGTAGAGACACCTAAGGCCTGTGGAATAAAGATGTATTAGGCGCTTGAGTCTAGCACTCGTTCAGCCTTGAAGGCATAATTCAAGTTGACAGCAAATAAAAAAAAAGGTAGAGCTTAAGGAGGATAATACAGTGAACTGGTTTAGCAGATTACCACCGGGAGAGGGGAGAAAGTGATTCTACTTACAATAATCATTATCATCAATAATATGTGGGCAAATTAATCAAATTCCTAAAAGTTTATTAGCTGATTTTATCTTTAAACTTTTTTACTTTTAGTTTAAGTTTTAAGTGTGTGTTTTTATTTCCGTGTTTTTCACACATTTCACACCTAATTACAGATCTAGATCATAACCACATCTTCTGGTATCACATAGTAAAGCCAAAATAATTACATCAATGGTAGCAATATATGTACCTCTTCAAAATGTCTAATAAATTGCGCACAGATTAGCAAAAGAAGCTGGTAAAATCTCCTCTCTAGTAATGAGTTAATTTAGATATTTCATGCTTTCCATGTTGAAAAATCCATTTCTCTTTTTATTTTACAAAATAATATATTGTGTGGTTCCAAGGGTGTGTTTTCCACCGGGGGTGGAGGAACATGACACCCTCGAATGTACTTCTAACCAAATTTTCTGGTTTTAAAAACGCTTAATTTCAATTATTTTAATTAGGATTACAATACAGATGTTTGTATGGCCTTTTTCTTGTTTACTACCTCATTATGGAGAGAACAATAAGCAATGTTATAAGTCTAATTTTCTATATAATTCAGAATGGCACAGATGATCTTTTCTCCTTCCATTTATATTGTTAATTGCAATCAATGTTACAACCCACTTGTTATGCCTCTGATTAAAGCTGACAACACACGCTATAGGATCACTATGAAGGGTCTTTGTAGCCCTATAAAATCTCTCATTCACTACAGAAGATCTCTTTTGATCATGTCAAACAAATAAGTCTGGTTGGGTTAGTTTAAACCCTTTTGAACAGAAACCTATTTCAACTTTGAGATTTTAGGAATGTGAAGGCAGCAATGGTGCACAGGGTAGACAAAAAAAAGAATTACTGAGATTCATACATTTGATTTAAAAACCATTTTACTCCTTGGCTGATATTGTAAATTCAATCCATTTGATGAATTTACTTATTGTCACAAGCTGATAATCATAAGTCTTTTATTTTGAAAAGAGCCAGTCTAGCAGCTTCCTGTCTTAATGCCATAATGTATCCAGCCATTACAGCGAAATGTTTGACTGTAGGAATACTAAGACAATGTACTGTCTAACAATTTAAAATTGTGATAGGACACATATATACAGTAACATATTTGGGTGAATGCATTCATCAAAACCAAGAGTAAATACATATCATTCAATATATATTTTTAACTTTTGTGTGTTTTTTCCGTTGTATGAGTTGAATACCTGATCCTTACTCTCCTTACTGCTGAACCATGAGCTCATGGTAATTTAACAGCAGTGATCAACACCAAGCCTGCTTCTTCCTCTACATTTTATTATGCATAATGTGGCTCTGTGGCAACATATGGGCTTGTATTACATAGGAGATTGGCCTTATGCTGTCTCCTTGATATTTCAACATTTCACATAGATTAGATGATATAGGGTGGTGAGTGGGAGTTCTTACCAAGCTGTATTTTAATAGCTGTAGAATGCAGCTCTGTTTTGCTAAGAAATGTGTAATTAAAATCGTTACCATTATTGGGTTTGAAAGTTTCAACGACTAGATGGCAGCACAAGAAGTACAGCAAACGTGTGGAATACATTTCCATCTTGAATTTGTAAATCTACATGTATTTGTGTCTGTCACATTGGGCACTTATGCACTCCTAACATGTTTTTACCAAATTAATTCATCATTACTTTGAGATGTAGTCGAGCAGACACGCTCCTGCAGCGGCACGCACAACTGCTTCATGTTCGTGTTAGTTTCACGGCTTGTTTCTGCCCATTTGTATGCATGACGTACATTCATCTCAAAACATTATAGACACCATTATGCTAGTTTCACATCAGATATACTGCATCTTCCCACAACTTCATTAGTTGGCCAATTATAATGCTGTGTCCATTAGACATTGTATAAGAATGGTCAGCTGGTCAGACAAGCCTCTTGTCTGCAAACACAAACCTTCCCACATGTTTACTGTGTTTGCTGGTGCTGTTCTTTGACAGCCAGGGAGTTATTTATCTGTTTATATACACCAGCCTAATTATGTGTCAGCCATAGATTTAGGCTGTCAGCATCATCAGAGGGTTTACGTCTTAAACCAGACTCATTACACTAGCTCCTATCAGTCTTTATTGACAATACAGGAGTTTGATGGATTCTGCATGGCAGTTCATAATACAGCAAATGTCTGTGGTTCTTAAGGGTAGAGGACATTTTCTTTTTAATACCTGTACTAGCAGGAATAATAAAAATATGTGTGACATCAAAAGCTTCTTTTTTTTTTACAATGTAAACTGATTTGTGTTAAGCCTGAGGGGTGTTTAATATTGCACAATGATTTAAGTAAATCAGGGTTCTTTTCCGGAAATATGTTTAATGAAGCAGGATTAATTAATCTGACCAAATACAAACAACTCGCCCCAGACTAGCCTGGTCCTGGGCATGCTAGTTTGCAGGTTTAGCTTCACCGCTGGCTTAACCAGTGCTACAGTTTACCAGGCAAACTGAAACACAGCACTTTCTCCATAGATCCTCCAGAGACATATGAAATGTATCACAATATAACAGACAGTAAACTGCAGTCATCACTTACTTAAGATGTCTTAGCTACTTAGATACTCAGTTAAGACCTCTGTCTCTGCACAATGTCTGCAAAGTATTACAGCCAATAATACGGTAATGCTATAACACTGTGACAGAGACTGACAGAGGTCTTAACTGAGTATCTAAGTAGCTAAGACATTTTAAGTAAGTGATGACTGAAGTTTACTGTCTGTTACATCGTGATACATTTGATATGTGCTTCAGTTTGACTCCAGTTTCTCTTCACAGTATTGCAGTGAAAAAGAAACAGTCTCTGGAGGATCTATGGAGAAAGTGCTGTGTTATAGTCTGCCTGGTAAACTGCAGCACTGGTTAACTTAAATACTAAAAGGCCAGACTACCAACCTGAAAGAACTGAAGCAGTGTTTCCACTATAGGAAGGGTGTTCAAACCAGGAAGCACATTCACACCAATACATACTTCAGTTCCTAAAACATAATTATCTTATGTGGACTTTACAGTTCTGACTTTATATGTCTGTTGTCTCCATTGTGAACTGAAGTGATCTGTGCTTAGTGTTTTGGCTGTATTGTAGGGGAAACAGCCCTTGTTGCATGAAAAAGTAGTGTAAAATCCAGGCATTAATTAGTCTGATTACATTAGCCCCTAAATAGCTTGAAGCTTGATACTGGATCAGTCTGTTAGGCTTGTTTTTTTAAGCTAGGCATTTCACAATAAACCCTGCTTTTCTGAGCATTCTTTGTCAAACACCCCTCTGGTCTTCTTCTTTTAAGTTGAAATAATTAATAAATTCAATAAGCCACAGTCTGAATTATATACATTTGTTTCACTGTTTATTATCCACTGGATGTTAGTATGGGCACAATGATGTCAGTGATTTTAAGCACATATTGTAGCATTGTAATTGATTTAAATAATAATAAGCAGCTGAAAAAACAGCAATGCATGTCTGTTATGTATCTGTTTGTGAGAATGTCTACATCTGCAGCGCTAAAGGTCTTGCTGCTACTCCTTTTCTTGCCTATAGGTGGTGCATGTTGCATGTTCACATTGAGAACTACAGCTCTGGAACTGCTGGCACAGCTCCTTGGATGATATTGGTAGCGGTTGGTCTGGTTGGTCTGGCTCACTGTGTTGTTGACAATAGATTAGTCAGAGCTGCCAGAGTGTGTGTATTTGCTTGTGTGTGTGTGTTTGGGAGTACATTGATCCGCTGGGCTCTGATAGTCTGTTCTGTTGCAGTCTGGTTCTGTTCCACACACGAGTGTCCCATGCCGCGGGGCAACGGCTGTTGTTGCATTGCCCAGAGGGTATGTGTGTTTTTCAATGTGTTTGCTATGCATGCATGTGTGTGTGTGTGTGTGTGTGTGTGTGTGTGGCTGGGCAAGATTCAGACGTGATCTGCTGGCCTGCTGGCTTGGCGTTTTGTCTCTTGTACACACTGGTGGGAGTTGGATGTTGGAGTTGGACATTGTTCTTTTCAGCAGCTAGCTCCCCCTGTTTCCCTTAGTGTATGTCACACACACACATGCACACACACACACACACACCATATACACACATATTTGTACACTATGAATTAATGAGAAAGCACATCATACATCTACATACCCTTGCAAAATACTGTACAACTAAACACATGAACATCCACATAGATTCATGAATTGACAAATTGCTTTTGACCCCTGCATGCACACACACACACACACACACAAACACAAGTCCTTATCTAATAGCTTCAGTCATAGCAGCTTGTTCAGCACAAGTCTCAGAGGAAAAGAAAAAGACTGTGGGAAATAGACAAAGACAGAAAGAGAGAGATGCATTTCCGATATGAAACTCCACCCTGTCAGCATATTACCAGCTACAGTGAAGACTCATTGCATTCAGACCACATTTGTCTCTACTTTCATCACCTTATGCTCTGGCGATGAGCTAAAATGGAAAAACAAGTGGCCTGGGAAAATGTTCAGCATTCAGTTAGCAGCTATTAATGAAAAGAAAGGATTAGGATATTATTTAGAACAGCAGTTATGATTGTGAAATCAGTAATAACGATCACTAGTGATATTCCTGATATTAAATATTGCAGGAATTGCCAAATAAAAACCCAAAGCTATATGTTGTACAGGGAATAGTAACACCCCAAAATATGAAGTGTGCATAATCCTGTTTAAATTGTGCAGTGGAAATTATAATTGGATTGTGTTGGCTCAGTTTTCATGGAGATGGTGACCTATGAACGTCACGTGATAACAGGTGGTTGTTTTTATCTCTGTTCTGTTTTCTGCAGCTTTGCTTGCATCCATACATTTGGACAAAAGAATTTTGCAAAATTGATATGATTATATTACCACATTACAATACATTTTGATAAATAATACTATTGAATTGTTATGCATTGCTAATATTTTGCTTAGAAAGCAAGTGTTGTTATTATGTGAAAACCTACTTTTCCCATTCCTTGATTTATGCTTTTTACAACTCAAAATTGCCGATGTTTGGTTTACTATTTATTTCCCCTAATTAAAAATCCAGTTTTTCTTAAGGGACATTTTGTATAGACAATGGAATGATGTGAATGCATTTTTCTAATATCTGTAAGATGATTATACCGTAGCCAAGGTCAATGAGTGCTTTTAATTAAGTCTAATCTGCTTGTAATATGGGACAATATACTTCATATAAAGTGTTACCAGCATTTAATCACTTTGAACATGTCCACATAGTCGTGATTAACAAAACAAAGGAGCTGCAATACTCAAAGACAACCTTTTACACACATACACTTACAGAATACATGCAAACACACACACACACACACACCCTTGTGTGCCTTGCGTATACGCCCTTCTGAATTATTAAGATCCCCACAAAGAGCAAGGAAGGGATTTCACTTCTCTCCCTGTGTGCTTCAAGATGGAGAATCTTCGAGACAGCAGCAGAGATGAAATATAAACATGTGATTCTTTAATATGTTACAATGTTTTTGATTGCTGAAATGTGTGACTGAATATCATTGTGTATTTTACTCTGTTAGTATTGTGATTTTGTTCTCACAAATTCTTTTTGAAATGATTAGGCAGAGGATAAATGAAAATAAAATCTTGGTAGAAAGGAAAGACACAGCAAGGTGTCTCTTGTGTTCCCTGCAGCTGTGTAGAGATAGACGTTGTATAGAGCAGTCGGAGAAAGCGAGACGTAGAGGGGAGCTTGGTGACTTTAAAAGAAGATAATGAACAGAAAAATGAAAGGACAGGAAGAAAAGAATCAGGAATCCAAATTAAAGTTTCATGAGGGGAGATTTCTCCGCAAGACGTTGCTGGATGGTAGAAATAGAGAATTTTGTAAGATTTTGTTGCTATGCAATTACACAGCATGATTGTCCACTGGGATCTGTAATGTTAAAATGCTATATCAGTTGTGAAACCTAGAAAGTGGTGGGGAATCACCATTCTTCCCATATTTATCCTTCTCATTCTGTCTTATTTCTGTTTTCTCTCTTTATGTCATACACAGTTAGCTGCCACACACACACAGATCTCTCTCTCTCTCTCTCTCTATGTTCATGCCACCTAATTTATGATAAAGGACAGATTGCCATTTGTCTGAAAGCTTTTTATGACTGTGCAGACCTTGTTATGGTACCACACCATCTATTCTCTGCTAGAGGTGTATGTGTGTGTGTGTGAAACATGGATTCGTGCCGCAACATTGTAATAGGGCCTCCTGCAGGCGTTATTTATGCATTGGCCACTCTTTGAGAAACCACGCTCTCCATGCCTGATTCACTATCCTGAGAGAGAGAGACAGAAGAGGTGAGAAGGGGGCAAAGAGAAGCCCATATATCCAGCCTTTCTCCTCCTCTTCCTGCTCTTCCTCTCCACATCTCTGTCCTCATCCTCCCCATCACATGGATCTCCCCCGAGCTGTTCCTGGTTCAGCAGGCTTTTATTGTGATTGAGTCTGCCGCTTACAAGGAATGATGCAGGAGGGGCTGTCTCTGTCTCGCAGACAGACAGATAGCTCAATCCTCAGCTGTTTTACCTCCTTCAAGGCAAGATATTACATGTACTATATTGAGAAACCACTGAAGGTACGCACAGCTGGTAATACATGATTCTAAAAATAGGCAGACAAATAGGATGTTGTGTCATTTTGGTGTCCTTTGCTATGTAGAATAAGCAGCAGCAGCAGCAGTAGCAACAGTAGTGGCATTGATATGATACTGAAGGATACTAGTAGCAGTGCTGATAGCACAGGTATTACTGTTACTGTTACAGTATTTATGTGTGTGTAGCATGGAGGGGGCTACAACTGCATTTCATTGTGCAATCCTGCATTGTATAATGACAATAAAAGGGAACCTGAACCTGAGTAGGGGTAACAACAGTAGTAGAAATGCAATTGTTGTTACCCCTCTTGACATAAGGGCATAACAATTATAACATCACTACTGCCACCCTCACCACACCTACATACACACACACACACACACAGGCAAATGCATTCTGGCCACTCCTATCTGTTCCCAGCTCAGGGCCATCTGTCCAGGGTTAGGATCGGTGTTAAACACCAAGACGTCCTTGCCATGTGTGCAATCACTTCTATCTCTGACTCTCCTTATTCTGCCCTCCTTATTCTCCCTACATTTATAGTTGCTTCTCTTTTTATACATTCCATTAATTGAGTTGATTTATTTTGCTTTTTCCTCCCTCATTTTTTCCTCCCTCATTCCTGCTTGCCCCTTGTTCTCTGTTTGTCTTTACCCTCTCTCTATCCACTCCATAGACAGATTGAGGCAGAGAGAAAAGAGGAAAAGTGATTGAACATTCACAACTATCCTGGAAATCTCATTGCTGAGTCTTCGTCACTGTGACAGCTTTTATTGCCTTCCAAAAGGTAGATAGTAGGGCCACCCTCATCTCTTTGGACTCACACACTTACATTCACATGCATACACAGCTACACAAATACACCTGAGTGCACACATAAAATACAAACTTGCATAGTCATACATATACACAAGGGTGCACATCCACTCAGAAACACACTCAAGCATGCATGCACACACATACACACACAAGCTCCCAGAGGTCTGTCATGAATTGGATTTTGTCAGTATGAAAGAGATATGGGAAGAGAGAGCGACTGACAGAAAGGTAGGACCATGGAGTAAAGTGTGTGTTTGTGTATGTGTGCATACTCACAGCAGTGACCCTCCAGAAGGAAGAGGAGGAGGGAGAAAATAGAGGGGAGGTGAGATGATAATATGAAAATATTATGGCAGCAGAATCCATCATGTCTAAAACACTTCTTTTTATCCTATTGGTGTGCATGTGCATGATCACGTGATTGTGCATACCATTGTGCCATCAGATAGCAGTGAAGGGGGAATCTGTTGGGATTGTGCATCTGTTTAGAAATTAGCTTCCTGTAGCTCTTAGAGTGAGATTAAGATGGACGTAAAGTACTTTACTTACACCAGCCTTTTGCTCCTACAAACATTATAGAGGACACATTTTAATCTTAAAATGAAATACAGCAGCAGAGTAACTGCTCTGCTATCAACAACTGGCATCACCAGAGATCACAAGGAGGAGTAGACAACGATGAACTCAGTCTTGCAGAATGGTTACTGGCTGATGCTTCAAACAATAAGTGACTTTTTAAACAAGTGCTGATTGCTCACTTGCTAAGCAAACCTCCTGTTATTTATCAATACAATGACCCTAATGGTGATGGCCCAGCAACAGAAACACATTTTCACTGACAACTGTCACTGGATTTGTTCACCACACAACCCTAGGTGCAAGTAACCCTAACTTGCACAAACCCTAGACAAAAACAGAATAATGTATATAACAAGATTATAAGAATACACTAAGTGATCCAACAATTACAATTACAACTACAATTGCTATAACAGCCTACTATCAGATTAAAGTCTACTCCACAAGGACCACAAGAACAACATACAATTGGAATAAATTAGTTGTTAGACAACACAACAGACAGAGCAAGCACTCGAGCAGAGAAATGCCTTTTTGAAAAGTAAATACAATCAGCCTAATTCTAGCTGTCTTGAAGTAAGTTCCCCCCAGATGTCAGAATGCACAATGCACAGTGTACATATTGACACACAGACCCGAGACCCATGCTAATCAACCCAGAATCCACAGGAAATACATCCATATTGGACAATTCTGAACCAATCAATTCTCTCAATCGACACAATTCTCTCTTTTTGGCTCTATACACCACCACAATGGATTTGAAATGAAACGAACAAGATTTGCTTAAACTGCAGACTTTCAGCTTTAATGTGAGGGTATTTACATCCAAATCAGGTGAACGGTGGAGGAATTACAACAGTTTCTATATGTGACTCCCACTTTTTTAGGTACCAAAAGTAATGGGACAATCCACTCAAGAGCTATTCCATGGACAGGTGTGGGCTACTCCCTCATTATTTCATCATCAATTAAGCAGGTAAAAGGTCTGGAGTTTATTCCAGGTGTGACATTTGCATTTGGAATCTGTTGCTGTCAACTCTCAATATGAGATCCAAAGAGCTGTCACTATCAGT